>VDFB02251880.1:0-65555 GCA_007258455.2 Sequoia sempervirens
CGTCAATTTGATCAATGGTATATTTTGTGCCTTCGTATTTGACTTGGTCAATGATAGCTTCCTTGTGTTATTATTGAACCATAGTAGCTTTTTTATGTTCTTCAATGTTGTCCATGTCATTAGTTTGATTATCTATATGTCCCAAGGAGGCAATTGTCTCATTTTTGGAAATGGAGGTGTTTGGAGTTTGGATAGGATTGAATTCAAATGTTTGATCATGGATGGTATAAAGGTTGATAAGTGGATCACTTTGGGTGTCTTGTTCAATGGTGGGACCTTGATAAAAGACAAGTTTGTCTTGGCTGACATGATTGGGAATGGGATCTTGATCCTGGATAGGTGTATTTTGGATGTAATTGTTATCTAGAATGACTTCGTGGATGGAATTAAGGATAGGATCATGGGATGGACTACTTTGATCATGACATGAAGGTGAAGCTATGATGTCATGCTTTGGACTTTCCTTTTGACATGTATCCTCAAGTTTAGGCATTGGGATGTGATTTTGGAGACCATGACTAGATGTATTTTCATGACTAGATGTAGATTGAGATGGAATGGATTGGAATGAATTAGTGGATGATGCACTAGGATATGACGTGAAGGCTTGAAATGGATTAGTGGAAGGTTGGTTTCCCTTGTCAAGGTTAGGATAAGGGTGATAAGTGGACACTTGTTGTGGATTAATGGTATGGCTTGTGTTAATTGACTCTTGATAGTGAGGGTAGATGGATGAATGACTAGGGCTTATGGATTGTTGGTAAGAAGGGTATATGGGTAGCTTACCATGGGTTGAGGTTGATTGGTTTTTGGATTGGATGAATTCTCTTTTGAAGTCTATGGCTTGTTGGTATTGACCATTGCGGAGTAGTCGGTATTCAACTTGACTAGCAAGCATATCAAGGTAAATTGCAGACATGGTGGTGAGGTCTAAATGACAATGCAAAGGCTAGGATGAAAATGAGGATTAGAAGTTTGAATTGGGGATAATGTGGATAACATGACTCAGAGGACACCTAAATTTGTTTGTTTTTGAAATGTTTCTAATGTTTTGGGATTTTTTTATATTTTTGTTTTACTTTTTATTTTGATTTTTGATTTTTCTCGCTTGATTAAGATCTCAATCTTGAAAACACATTCACACACGCAAGACAAGATTTGATGCAAGATGTAATACAAATGATTATGATAAGAAGAAACTTCCAAGAACAAGAACAATCCTAGAAATTATTCAAGTGGGGAGATTGACCAATGGTCTAAGCTAGGATGCACGAAGTTGACTAGGGATGATTTGAAAGAAAAATCATGCCACACAACTAGGAGAAAGGGGTAACCCACCCTTCACTTTCACTTCCCAAAGGTATAAAGTTATTTTGGGCTTAGCCAAGAGTGACAAGATTTCAACTCCCAAAGAGGCGTGTCTTTGGATTCACACCTAGATTGAGGCCGCCCCTTGGAGGGGTGTGTGCTCCAAGCAGGCCTCCTAAGAAGAGTATGATAAAAGTGAACCAAGTGAGGTGTTTTGGAGGACACATACACTTGATTCACACTCGCAGTTATTAATTGACCCTTAGAAATGAAATGTGTGTAAAAAAATAATGGAAGCACTTGTTCTTTTTTAACCAAATCCAAAATGTGTGATGGAAGAAAATGGTTCTTTTTAAGCCCAATTTCAAAATGTGATTGCGAACAAGATGTTCATTTTAAAACCCCAAATTGAAGTGTGTTGACAAGCAATGATTAAGAGATGAAGATGAAATGTGTGCACCTAGACTTTCTTTAGCTCCAAATTTTTTTCCACTTGATCCAATTTGTACTTTGAATTATTTATTTGTTCTGCACATTTAAAAAACCAACAAAGCCAAAACCCTACAACATAATTGATCACTAATATTAGAGGGTTAGCTAGTTAAGACAAATCTAATTTTTGGAAAAAAAATTTGCATAAAAAATAAAAACACAGAGAATAGACCCTTACTGAAATTTCTAGAGCTTTCCAAAAATGTAAAGAAATCTGAAAAATTTGTTGTTTTGCACCAACATTGATTTTTTATGAAAAATAATTATAAAATTATAAAAAAATTCAAAACAAGTCTAAAAAAATTTGATTTTTGGACTGAAGGCGCCTGACATCATCCCAAATCTACAAAAAAAAATTTGTGAAAATATTTGTAACTTTTTGTGAGATATAAGCAAATCTTTGTAAAACCCTAATTTTCAAAGATCTATTTTTTTTCTAATTATTTTTCATCCAAATTAAAACATAAAGGACAGAACCCTACTAAAATTTAGAGAGATTTCCATAAATGTAAAAATATCTGAAAAAAATTGCTAATTTACTCTCAAAATTGATTTTTCATGAAAAATAACAAAAAAATTATAAAAAATTAAAAACAGCTCCAAAAAATCTAATTTTTAGACTAGAAGCTCTTGATATTGTCCCCAACCTACAAATTTTTTTTTGTGAAAATGTCTAAAGCCGTTTGATAGATATGGTCGAATCTTTGAAAACTAGGGTTTTGTCCCCAAAATGATACGAAACTTGTAACAAAAATCTAACAAAACCTACAACAAAAAGGATCCAACTCCAAAATTCCTCAAAATTTATCAAAATATTGAGCTAAAAATAATTTTTCAGGTTCACGTCAAGTTCACCAATGTAACCAGGGTTGAAATATTAAGGTTATTGTAATAAACCATATAAATCAAACCCTAATCAACAATGAAGCACAAATAAGCATAAAGACATAAAACATAAAACAATATTACCAAATCTTCATGCCACCATTGATTCACCTCCATTGCACTTCTCCATTTTTCTTGAATATGATAGTTTCCCTCAGATTTGAGTGTGCAATAATAGGCCTATGACAAGTGACTAGCAAAATATTGAAGATTGTTGTCTCACACTAGCAGCATGCACTTGCATAATATGTGTAGATAATGAAAATGAAAAGGGTAAGGTATTTTACAGAAAAGAAAAATTTGAATGAATGGTTGAAATTAGATGCCAATAAGATGTTTTAATCAATGGCCAAGATTGAAAGTTGTAGTATGAAATAGGGTTAGGGCTAAATTAGGGAAAATGATAAAGATGAAAGGTTGAGATTGAATTATGAGATAATTCAATCAAGGGCTAGGATTAAATGAGATGTCAAAAGATAAGATTTGATGTGGAAGATAAGATTGGCACAAATAAAGAGGTGATAGGAGAAATTAAATAATAAAAATTATTTAATTTAGGTGGCCAATGAATAATTAAATTATTATTTAATTATAGAGGAATGTGACAAAAGGAATCATTTTGAATTAAATAATGATTTAATTCAAACTTCAAGAGAGTGGAACAAATTAAATAAATAAAATATATTTAATTTATAAGAGAAAAGGCTAATGAATAATTAAATAATTATTTAATTATAGTGGAAAGTGGATAAAATTAAATAAATTGGAATTTATTTAATTTTAGAAAGAAGGGGACTTAATTAGTGACATAATTAAATAAATAAAATTTATTTAATTAATCAAGGAGGAAGAAAGATAAAAAAAATGAATTAATTAAATAATGAAAATTATTTAATTAATAGAAGAATTATGAATTTAGAAAATAATTAAATAATTAAAATTATTTAATTATCAAAGACAAAAGGGGAAATGATGGAGAATTTAGAAATCACAAGCCTGAGACAATTTTTAGTGTCTACACCAACCATCATTGGTTCCTTTTGTTCCTCCCTTGTAGGAAGAAAAGAAACCAATGGTTGATAAACCCGCTCCTACCCCATCACAACTTGAAAATTGTGCAAGAAGAAATTGAAATGCTAAAGAGCATAGGTGTAGACATCATGTTATTGCTTGTCAATTAGAATAAAAGAATAAACCAACAAACCAAGATCAAAAATTAACTCAAAGAAAGCATGATGATTTTCCACCTTCACAACAACAAAAAACATGAGCATACAATGGATATTGTCATTAGACCTCCTGCTATGATTAACTTAGATGATGATGATGAGATTGTTAAGATTGATGAGGAAGTGCATAATGAGCCAAATTTTTTTTTTTCCTCTTCCATGAACTTATATGGGTGCAACTGTGATTATCCTACTCAAAAGAGTGTATCACCACGTGTTGAACCTAGTGATTGTCCTAGTACGACATGTGTCGTTGCCCCTTTGGCTAGTTATCGGCCTTCCATATATGATGAACAAGATTGGGATGCATACAAATTTCTTTACGTTGGTTCACATGTGTCATACTAGTTTTCTTTCCTTTCTATGTTCTTTGTGATTGCATGTGTGTAATGTGATCCCCCGTATTGTGCTGCTTGGTGTTTGTGAGCTTTCTTTGGATGACCCTTGTTACTTCGTTAGTGCAAAGATATAAAGGAAGAAAATCCATTGTGACATTATTATATTTGTATCTTTATTCTTCTATATGTCATAAATAGTGTCTTTTCACTTGCCTTGTATTTTCCTTTTGGGGATGATGCGGAGCATTGATATATTTAGGTCTCTTCCACATTGACCCAAAAGGCTTGTTTGTCTTCCATCTATGTGTCATTCCTCCTGTGTGTTCATTATTCCATGAGGTATTTGGGGAATGATGACAGTTCCAAGCTCTATTATATCACTATATCAAATACATATGCTCACCTCAATTTCGTGGATCTCTTATGTGTTATCTTTGGATTGCATGTGGGCACAACCTCCTTTTTCATCAATGAAACTTTATTTGGAAACATATGATTGGCATAGGGATTTCCAAATAAGCTCTCATTTCCCTTTAATCAATTGACATTTATCATTTTCTACTTTAAAGTAATTGCTCAAAGCATGGTGTTTAGCAATTCCTTTAAAGTGGGGGCATACATTGGCATTATTACATTGATATTACTTCATTTCTTGCTTCACTTTGTTCACAAATGTTGAACTTAGTGTAGTGTTGGCATAGCATCTTGATCATGTTGTCGCACCTTATCAAAGTTATTAGGGAGTATAAATTTTGGTATGGTTGACATATGGAAGGCTTGTAGACTTGGCGTGACTTTTCCATATGCCACCTTTTTATGATTTCACACCTTGTAGACCTAATGTGTGTTTCTCATCTAGCCTTGGGGCTCACCGACTGTATACCAGAATTACACTAGCCCTTGTGAGTGTATTTCATGACCACCAAGCATAACACAACTTACTCGCCAATGGAGCCATGTGTCTCATAAGTTATTTTACATCCTTATGAGTGTATTTGATGGACATGGCATAATGCAACTTGCTAGTCCATTCCTTTTACATTATCTTTAACATTGCATTCTTGTGTATCTTTTCTTGATGCATATATCATTGTTTGCATATTGTTGTCATTAATGTCAAAAGGGGAAATCATGCAAGGGATATTGCAGGCATGATGAAAGAAGGATCAGAGGTGGAATGGACCTGATTTGGTAAAGGAGGATGTTGGCATTAATGTAAAAGTGTCATTGATGTCAAAGGTTAAAGTTGTGTTGTGCAAGTACTAAAGAGGTTGTAGAAGTTTGGGTCTTGGGCCTTGGTCATACCTCTTATAGAATCCCCTCAAAAGGATGATGTTAAATCTACTAAGTCCAAAGTATTTTTTACTACATACTTTGGGAGTACAACTTATAGTGGTGTTTAAAAAAGGTAGTACAGAGGAACATTGCCAGCCGAAAATGTTTCGAGTTTGCAACTCATTGAAAGATTTGAAAGTGGCAAGGTGGAAGGGAAAACCCCAACATACGACAAGAGTAATGTAAAGTTTATGTTTCACACTTTGGAGTTTCACAAGTATGAGTTATGTTTTGCGATAAACATGAAAGGAGGTAAATGGAAAAGGGTAAGGTCGATGGCCGAATCTCAATAGGAGAAAGAGTGCATCAGACTTATATGTTCAGACTTACTTGTCTAAAGCTAAAATGCACTCCAAGCATAAGGAAAGAGGAATGAGAGAAATACAACCCACCAAAAAGAAAAAGGAAGGATATGAATGTTGATTTTAGGTAATCCACTTAAGCAAGGAATTCGTGAAAATGGTGAAGCTTGGGTAATCTGCAGGTGAATGGATTTGGCGATATAGTAGTAAGTTCAGGGAATATGAACATCCATAGATTCCACAAAGAGGATAATTTTGGGAAATGAAAGGGTTCATAGATTTAGTGAAGGAAAAAAGAGTTCAAGGTGATAGGAATATGTTGGCATGATCTATGTTGGTGTCCCTTCGATATGTCGAAAAGCAGAACAAGCGACAATGATGTAGATCCATTATAGCAGTTTGAAGGGGGAACACAATGCCAGGAGGAGATGGTTTATAATCCCTTCAAAGAAGTGTTAAAGTGCCATTGAAGTGATAATTAGATTTTAGAGAGAGGCATTTCAGAGTCCCTTTAACACTCTAATGGTAGGTCCAACAAGCAGGTGATGGCATAGGAGAACAGGTTGCACTAGCCTGCCATTCTGCCAAGTTTTTGTGGGCCCATGCTTTTAGTTGGCAATATAGAAGGTAACGGTGGTGATTAGATGATCTTGGTTGAATGGCAAGGATCGAGTGTAGTACATCAAAGAGACAACACATTTTTAGCATATGCAGTTTTGGTGTCTCCTCGACATTGAGATGAAGGTTTTCTTCATTAGGATGACAATGTTTTTGGAAAAACTTGTTATTGTGTCCCTCTGTAATGCCGACCATGTGGGAACTGTTAAAGGTGACGTCAAAGTATGATAACATGTGTAACATGTAGGATCACCTGAACAATGCAACAAGGTGTATTGGTAAAACCATCTCTTTTCGAAGGGAGTCAGTTTTGAGTCTCTCCAACATGTCAATTGTGTGGGTCTTGGCTAAGAGGTGATAAGGACAGTCTGGTGACATGTCTTGACAAATGATGAAGGATCGAATTAGATGTTGACACATGGTGAAAGATTATTGATCGATGGAAAATTCACATCCTTTTTGTGAATTGTGTGGAAATGTCTGGTGGACCCCACATATGGAAAGCAAGCAGCAAATCAAAGAGAAAGATAGTTTCAGAGAAAGTAGATTTTGTGTCTCCATGTCATGGCGATAGGTGAATACTACGAGAAAGCTCATTTTGAAGAAAATCGTGAACTTTAGTGAGACTGAAATGTATGTCTCTTGAACACAACAATATGTGATGACATAATTGACAAGTGGAAACAAATGACTCGATCGATAGCACCTCATCGGGGTGAAGGATGAACATTGCCAGGAGAAAGTGATGATTTCCTTCAACACGATGATGGAAGATTAATGATGACCTTGGTGGGACCCAATAAGAAAGTGACGATGATGGAAGGTGACTATGTTGATAGGTGATGAAGGGAAATTGATAAATATACCAACTCACATTGGTGTTGTGAGTTGTGTGGCAATGAAATGGATGAAAAATGGCATGTGTGGTCCTGTGTCTTTTACAAGTGTTATCAGAGAAAAAGGAAGATATCAGTGAGACCCTAAGGTGTCTCAACCCGACATGACGAAGCATCTTCGATGGTGCAGCGATAGTCGTGAGATAAAGATCTATGGTGCCAATATAAAGATGTTTGATCCAACGATAGTGTTTTAAATATTTTGAGATGAATGTAGGCCCATGGATCATGGTGCGAAGTGATGAGATCGATGGCCCAGATTTGAATATGAGGATGTCAAACTGCTAAGTATGTATAAACAGGGTTTTGTCTGGTAACTGACACAAAGAACAAATTTAATTCGTTCAACTGCTCCAGTGACTATTTGACTGGAGATTTGATCTACAAGTCCGTGACACAAATTACCATGTCATGAGAAGATCAGAATCAGATCAAATGAACCAAAGAATGCATTTAATACATATATGATTCTAGGGTTTTAGGGATTTCTATTCTTAGAAAATTCTCTATATCTAAATTAAATATTGTGAGGCTTGATGTAGAGGAACAACACAAAGTAAGTTATTTGATAAGTCCTATCGGATGGTTCTATGGTGTGCTGGAAGATGGTGCAAGGATCAAGATGAACTAACAGCTTGCTAGAAAAGCTTGTAGACAAAGGAAACCCTAACAAAATGTTTGAGATGATGTGAATGGTTGTGTGCATCTCGAGGTACAAATTGCAAGTCGACAGAGTTAAGTAAAAGCAGAGTTCAATAAAAAAAAGGTGTGTGCATGGTTGCAAGTGTTGGTGTGTTGAGTCTACAAGTGTAGAGGAAGAGTGTGAGCAACAAAGTAGACAAAGATTTTATATGAGTAGAACCCAAACAAAGGAATTTGATCTAGGTTAATATTTAGAGAGATAAAAAAAAAGAATGTTCTAGGTGCAAAGGAGAAGAGAGTGTAGAATAGAGGGATGTGTTGCTGAAAATGCAGCATCAACAACAAAGAGTAAGTTGTAGAGATTGCAACAAAGTATTGTGTAGTTGCAACATATAATTGAAACAAAATACATTTTTCATTGTAAATTTGATTGATTGGTGCCATTAGATAACTGAGTTGGTGCTTAGTGTAGGGAGTTGGTGCTTCCTTGAATTTGGTGCTCCTAAATCAGGGAGTTGGTGCTTCCTTGGGTTGGTTCCCTAAAACATTGTAACAAAATATTTCTCTATGATGCTAGATTTGAGTAGTAGACTCAAGTAGCCTTTATCACCGTGGTTTTTCCCATCTTGGGTTTTCCACATACATCACGTGTTATGGGAATTTGTGTGTGTGCATCTTCATCTTTCTGCTAGTTTAGTAAATCTGCATTAATAACTTAAGGAACTTATAATCTATAGCATTAACTAAGGGTTTAAGGAAGCAGCATGCATGAAGGTTTTAAGAGCTAAGTTTTTAAGATCTACTGATTCACCCCCTCTCAGTAGATTGTTGTGTTCCAACATCTTACACATCTTGTGTGTCCCTTTATCCTTATGTTGGTTTATCATGGTATCTTCAATCTTGGGGGCTTGCACATCCTCCTTGATATTTGTCATCTTATCTTTCCAAAATTTGTATACTTGGACCTCTCTTGACGCATATTTGTCTACTTTAGTCTGAGTTTAAGTGTAAGATCATACTCTCACTAAAGTGTGGGTTGAATGTATTCTAGGAAATTTATACCCTTTACAATTTCACACTATGTTTGGGTCCTATTGATGATTGTTTATGCACTACACAACATAGATAAAACACAAGTGTTCTATCTCTCTTGAAAGGTAACTCTACAAGAAAAATTTAGAAAAGAACCCCAAGGTTTTGAATGTTGAGTCTTGACAATGCAAAAATAGCTTAGTGGTTAAATGTGATTTTCTAGAAATCACAAAGGGCATTTATGGTTCAATAAGGTTGAAAGCTTCAAACTCAAACAAGGGCTTTGCGAAATCTGAAATGGATACAAACCCCAACTATAATTTCTAGATCTAAGATCTGAAAAAATTATTTTTATCATCAAATGTGGAAATGTAGTGATGTTATTCTCCTAAACCTAACCCAAAGAAAGATCAAAAGATATAGGGTTGAGAGAGAGTTCCTAATCTAGTACCTAAGGACACTCACAACAATGGTTAATGCCTCAGATAGATAGATCCCCAATTAACCAATTTTTGCTTAACCAACATCATAGAAACAATACAATCTTCAAAGGAATATTAAGATATTTTTAGATTGTAAACATCCATACACATCCAATTTGTGGCACAATATGCATAAACATTCACAATTAAACTAATGCAATAGAAAGGGTCAAACTAACTATACACAACAACTTACAATCAACAAGCCACTAATAGTATGAACCAGAAATCGATCAATATCTTCACCACTTCACTATTAATATGAATGAACTAAAAATAAAATTCGAGAATAAGAAGCATGAAACCTTAACACTTTCAATATTAACACAAAAATTCACCAAATCAATGAGCTATTTGTATTAATTTCTCTGACATTTACTTAACAATCTCTAGTTCTCTCCTCTCCTAAACTAACTTATTCACTAATTTACTAGCTTTTCTAACTCTCTACAAATGAGTAGGAACTAGCCTTTTATACAAATTACATTACAAATCAATGGTTGGGATTAAATCCAATTCAAGGGCCTGGATTGCACCTCTAAAACCCTAAGGAGGTTACATTAAATTCTAGCAACACATGCTTCTTTTGCATCCAATCAAATAATTCTATTACAAATTTGATCTTGATGAATATGCTTTTTGAATAAAATAATCTTTTTGTTGTCCTTTCAAAACACTTTTCCAATAGGCACATATCTAAGCATGGATTCACATGTAGATCAACATTAAATCTTGAGGCTACACTTAATATTCAATTACAATCCTTTCCAACTTTTCCTCTTGGCACCTTGAGATACACAACACCTCCTAGGCCAATAAGCATTGACACGAATCTATATGAAAGTCCCATTTTGATTCATTTAATCTCCTTCTAAGAATATTTTATGATAGCTCCTTGATTTTTGAAAGGCCAAAGCTTTATTTCAAAATCTTGAAAATAAAATACCATCATTAGTAGCTCACGTGCTAAAAATCCAATCCATAAACATCAAAATTAAGCTAAAATAAAAATTTCAAGATTTTCAACTTAGTCAAAGAATTTTGAAATTTTAGCCCTGTCAAGAAATTTTCCATTTCAGGATATTTGTTTTTTTTTATTTTTTTCGGATTTTTCAAGGGTCTTGAAATTTTCCAAAAATGAAAATTTTGTGGATTTTATTCAACTAGGAAATTTTAGAAATTTTGATCTGTTGCAGAATTTGACTCGTTGTGGATTTTGACTCGTTGCAGATTTCTTAAGGTCAAGAAATTTCTAGATTTTTGAATGTCGAGGATTTCTTAAGGTCAAGAAATTTTTGGATTTTTGAATGTCGAGGATTTCTTGAGGTTAGGAAATTTTTGGATTTCTCACTTGATTGAAATCTCTAAAACTCCATAACTTTTGACCTAGAAGGAATTTCTCAAAAAATCAAAAAGCAACCTAGCCTAATTTTTCATTCTCTATCCATAAGTTTAAGAAAAATTTACATATGACATCCTAAAATTTACCCCAAGGTTTTGAATATGTCTTAAAAAAATTCCTTGATCAAATCAAATATGGACTTAATCCCAAAATAACCTCCCAAGAAGAGCAAAATAGAACATAAAAGAAGAAGCAAAATGCGGAGATGCAAAAAGAGAAAAGGGGTCCCTTCCTTGAGCAGGGCGTGTGCGAAATAGGCACAACAAATGGAAACTCTACTGGTAAAATGTTCTAGAGTATTTCGATGACAAACAAGAATCACAAACCTAGAATCTCTAGTTTTGGTCTCCACACTAGGCCAAACAAATCAAAACATATGATCAAAATCAACACCAATAGTAGATCTAACCTTCCATATACTAAAAATCCAATTGTGTGCAAGTGCATTCGTTTCCCTCCTTAAGATGACCACAACAACCTATGCTTCATCACGTTAAGTTACGTGAATGATTCTACTTCAAAAGTAACTTGGACATTGCCTCGCTGCCAGTCAAGCATCCATAGCCCCGATGAGGTTGTCGTTGTGATTTTATCAAACATAGATCTACTACCACCTGGACGTCCATAGCCCCGGTAGAGTTATTCAAATCCCCCTGAAAGTTGAATCTCTTTTAATTTTCATTGTTTTCTCTTTTCATTTTTTCTGATTTTTCTCTTTTATTTTCTTTTTATTTTCAACTTGCAAGTAGTGAATCTTGCATTCAGGGTTGAGAATCATAGTGGCACTGGAGTAGAAACTTAATATTTTTCACTTAGCATGAATTCACAGAGAAACCTACAGTGACCTCAGGCTTCTTAAAATATGTGATAAATATAAGATTTCAGAATACTTCAAGTGAAATCAAACTAATGATTCATCCTTCCTAGATCAAATAATCCAACTATCTGACACTAATAGGATACCTTGACCATCCATTCCAAAAACATGATTAATGCTTCTCAAAGAAATATTCAAAATATTCCCAAATAATTAAATTGTTGTTGTGCATGTAGGACATCCCTAGAAGAAAATGTGTAATGCCCTCCCCAAGATTAAGCTAATATAATACTATAAGGTAACTAAATAAGAGTACTAAATAATAAAATAGAATAATTAGAGATAAACTACTCAATTTATATCTTGTCTAATGATAAAAATAATGATGATGTCTTGCATGATCCAAAAGAATATTTTTCAAGTTAGATACTTTCTCTGCTAATCCAACAGTTAAATTTACAAGAGGGAATAATAATAATAAATAATAATATGTCATTAAGGAATTTCACAATCATTACTTTATGATGATTTTGATAATGTACACACCCAATGTTAATATAAACAAAACAAATGACTTTTTTTTTTAAATCAAACATTGTTATTCCAAATTTACACTAATTTTCAACACATTTATATTCATTTAAACTACACATAAACATGGAACCTATTTTGATAGGGTTAGTATTAAATCTACACAATAACATTAAGTTAACCTCCAAAAGATATTTTTACCATTATATCATAATCAAATAGGACATCTAAAATTGTTAGTGAAGGTAGAATCAAGATTACATAAAGGTTGAGAATTATAATAGAAACAAATTCTAAAGATGCATCGTAAGTGTTGAATCAACCTCAATCTATTTACCTTTCCAAGTGAATTAGTTAATACCCAATCATTAGAAATGAAGACAATAATTTAAACAATACTTTAAACCAATATTACAAGCATAAACATACAAGAAATAAGCTAACAAGAACTATACCATCCAATATTGAACACCCTATCATTATAGGACTAATAACTCAACAACTTGAGATTGATTATGTATATTTGTAGTATACACACACAACTAAACATATACACATAATTCATAACTATTTAGTTCATTAAAATTTGTTAGTAGCTATAATTTAATGGATTTAGAAGCTTTAATGTTATAGTTCACAAATTAAACCTTATTTCTTTCCTTCATAACTCAACCAAAATTATTATTCTTCATATAAAAATTCTTAGGTGATTTCAATTACCAACTTTGCTTACTATACCTATACTTTTCTATGATAAAATTGTTTGAATCACTTTGATATAAATTAAAATATTCTTATTCTTGTGTTAAATGGAGACATTGTTAATCAACTAATAAACCAATTAAATAACTAAACTCTCGAACAAGAAAACAATCATGAAAAATAAGAGGATAAGTAAAATCAACAATTTGTAACCAATTTTTTTTAAGCACTATACAATTAAGGCTCTTAATGGATAACTAGAAACTAATTTTTAAAAACTAACTTAAGAATCCATGTAAGAGTTTTTTCTCATGTTTCTATCTTTCTCATACAAGTTTTCCTTCATATATTTATCTTTCCTACATGATAGCCTAACTTGGTTTCACTCAATTTATTTTGGTTTTCAATTTACCGTTTTAGTTTTCAAAGTAGGAGACGGTAATGTTTTAATCATAAATTCTATTTGGTTTACTAGGTTTCTCTGATTTTTGGATATGTTTTACAAATATTGGATTTCTAGAAACCTTTTAAATTATATCACCTAAATTTTTGTTTTTCATTCCATGCAAACATATTTTTAGGACTATTTTATGATAGATTTTTATTGTGAATAAGGATGTCAATGTTTTCTTGATAAATCATAATTGGTGATCTGGGTTGTTACTGTGTGCAAGTGAATTCTAACCTAGCAATGCAAAAAAACAATGGAAATGCAAGATAGAAAACACAAGAAAAACACTCAATATTGTCCTAGTTGAATCTAAACAAAAACACAAGAATTAGAACCTTTTACCTTGTTTAGATTGATAAATTGGTTGGCCCTTTGATTGCTTGATATGTCTGCTCCTTGGTGGAAAAATAGCTTGAAACCTAGTGTAAAATGTAGCTATGATGATAGATGTAATGGATATTGTGGGTATCGTGAAGGATGCAAGATGAGAGCTCAAAAATGTTGCAACAATGGAGGATGCTTGGATGCTAAGTGTATGCTTGCTTAGTGTGAATGCTTGATTGCTAGAATGGATTGTGCAAATGAGGGCCATTCCACCATTTTTAGGGGAAGTTCCTCTAAATGAATGGATGGTCAGGATCAAGCCAAGATGGACAAGATCAAGGGCTAAGGTGAATTGAGATCTCACAAGCCCTCACATCCTGACATGTGGCAGGTGAGATGGCAAGGAGGAGATGATGTGGACATGACATGGAGGTACTACATAGTACCTTGGGATTGGAAAAGATATCCTCATAAAGAAGATCTTTGTTTAGATGTGGATGAAAGGACATGTGAGGAATTAAAAATTCCTCAAAAATCCTCATGGGGATGGGAGAAGGAATTTTAAATTTCTAAAAATGCATTGAGAAAATAAATGTGAATTAAAAATTCACATAGGGAAGGGGTTGCCTTCTCCAAATAGAGAAAAAATTTAAGAGATTAGGTTGGCCTAAGCATGTGATTTAGGTTGTGCAAATACATGATTAGATAGATTAATGACAAATTAGAGGCAAGTGGGAGATTATGGAGGATGTGACCCTAATGATGATTAGGGGTGTGCACATCCTAACCACAAATTAATTAAATTAATCTGGATTAAAGAGGATTTAGAGAGGAAAGGGGGTACGGTATTTCATTGATTTATTAAATACATTAGGGGACATTAGAATAAGGGCAGGTATTAATCAAATAATAAATTATCTAATTAATGGTTTAAGGATGTAGGATAAAGGAATACGAAGGGGTGAATTTGACCATATGGGAATGGTCAAATTCAAGTGTCTACATTTTTTCCCTCTTCGAAATATTGTTAAAATAATAGTGTTTCGAAGAAAAATAAAATACAGACGACTTGATGGAAGAAGAGAATATTAGATGATTCCCCAGTATTGTAGGGAAGTGGATAGGATAGAAGAATGGAGGAGAAATGGTAGGGTATGCCCCCTCGAGAGGGAAGATGGAGAAGGAAAGGGGCCCTAGGAAACTTCTCGATATGGAGAAATGGAGGGTACCACATGATAGAGCACAAAAAACCATGAAGAATGGCTTTTGAACAGAGGAAAACAGATAAATAGGGGGTAAATGGTGGCCCGTGGAAGAAAAAGGATGAATGAATTAATAAAAGGTTAATTAAATAAATGGTAAAAAGTACCCAAAAATTAAAAGGCTAAATAGGGGGAAAAAGTGAAAATTATAAATAGTAAATTTGAAAAATTACTATTCACCTTTTGCATACTTGGTAGTTGACTAGATGAGAGAGAGAGAGAAAGAGTGACGAGGATGGATAATGGGAGTGGTGAAAAAGGATTTTTGGATGATGAGTTCATCCATTGAGGTGAGGAGGTGTTCCATTTTTACTACTATCGAGTAGTACCATGCCAGGTAAGCCCCGAATCTTGTTGTGTGATTTTGATTTGAATTTTGAAGCACATTTTAAATTTGGGATCAGGTAGATTTAGGGCATGGATTTGCCACGGATGGGAAGATTCGCCCGTCCAGAAGGATTGGAAAAGACATAGATGGATGTGCACTCCACAAGGGTGGATGCACAGGGGGAGGGGAAATTTCAAAATCGCCTCTTGGAAGAAAGGGGTGGGATTGCACAACATAGGGGCATAAGTGCATCGAGATAGTTGAATGAGAATTCGTCGAAACTAGGAAGAGGCAAACATGATTTCACCAAAAGGGAAAATAGGCAGATGCGAATCTTCCCTTTAGGGAAAAGGGTGAATGCGAATTCACCACTCGAGGAGGAAAGACATAGGGGAAAAAGATAAATCACCCCTCGGGGAGAAATGGCGAATGCGAATTTTCCACTGAGGACAAGACGGGTGGATTCATTCCTGGACAAGAAAGGGGCAGATTCGCCATGAAAACAAGTGAAGTCGTGAAAGTAAAAAAAAGGAGTGAGCACACTGGCTAGATAGGCGAACACACTGGGAAGGGAAAAGGGAAAACTCACCTTGCATAGAGGCGAACTCGCCAAAACCTGGGGCAACAATGAAAAATGATAGAAATGAGATAAGACTTTGGAAAACTGACAAAAAAATTTGTATGGATGCAGAACTTTGAGACACTAAGGACTCATGAGAGGCACTCAGCAGTTCTAGAGGTGACATTCAGGGTGATGAATTCCCATGACCACAGATCACTTGTATAGGCGAGATTACTATGCATGTTGGGGTATCCCAACATCCAAGTACATTAGGGACTACTGATAGTGTTGATGGAGAGATAGAATTCAGAGACTTCTACCTTCCATATCTCAACAGGGGGGACATCTAGAGGATATTGCAATTACCCATCTGAGGGCACTTGATCAGCTGGACCCGCAACCAATCAGTGGAGGAGAGCCTGCAGGCCGTGTTTGGACCAGTGGAGCTACTTATCCAGTGAAGGGAGTTGGATCTTGATGCTTGCTTTGGATTGCATGCACCAACCCTACCATTGTACCTTTGTGGTTTGATCATCGGTATTTTACTACTAGATAGGAGTGAATTCTTTTGTAACCTCAAGGTACACATTATAGAGAGGTGAGAAGGGGAGTTCACATGGGGAGCATGCGTGCTAGCACAACTATACCAAGATATGCATGTCATCTATTACAAATGAGCATTGAGCATCACCCATGTGACACTACTTCAGGTGTGGGCGTGGGAGCACATTAGTGTGGCTAGGCCAAAAATTTTGGTTGCAGGAGTGAGAGATGAGACGTTGTCGGTAGCATACTAGTGGGGGGAAGAGTACAACTTCAGGATTCATTATTAGGCAGTGGGTGATTTGGAGGGATGGCGGCGGAGACTAGATGGGTTGAGGCTAGAAGATATCACCTAGAGACCCTACATGGCACAACGCTTTCAGGGTTGGAGAGACGATGAATGGAGACACATGGGTTATTTATTTTTAGTTTTTTATTTGATTGGATGTGATTCGTTCATTGTAGAGCTACACAGACCCAATAGGGTTACCAGACAGTTTGGGCTATAACAGGATATTCCTGCGGGATCGTAGAGGTTCCAGTGGATCACTAGGGAGCCAACAACATTATGGGGAGAGCTGATTACGGTAGATTATGCATGAAAAATGTGGGACATAGTACCACTGACACAGTACCCCTGGAGGGGAGGGACAACAAATGCAGGGACCACAGTACTATACTCACATGGTGAGCGGAGGGGAGACCAGGGCGGATTACTATAGTATAAACGATTGTGGGAGCCCTGGGATATGGATCCGACGATGAGAGTAGGCTAGTTGGACTGCAAAGGAGGAGGAGAGGGGGCCAATAGAGGAGGGGAGGTGATGGGGATTTGGAGATTCCACAAGCAAGGGGAGAGGAGTAGACCATGGATATAGAGGAGGATGCCCCAGAGGTGCATCCACTAGCAATGGTGCCCTACGTGCCACCTCCACCCGAGGATCCCACAGTGTTGTTGACAAGAGCCCTTGCCAGGATAGGCATTGCAAAGCATAGACTAAGAGAGTCTAAGGCAAACAAGGATAGGCTATAGAGGGAGGTATACCGATTACAGGCATTACAGAGAGATAGAGATAGGGATTACGGGGCCCTGGAAAATGAGGCATCACTAAGGGTACAAGAGGCCCACACAGAGAGGGATGACTTGAGGAGATAGGTGGAAGAGATGCAAAGGGGACTGGAGGAGATGAGGAGGGAGAGAGATGAGCTACAAGATAGATTAGAGTGTGTCAAGGTGACTATGGGGGATGTAGGGGGGCTGCTAGAGAGGGCATAGGCAACAAAGGAATGGGTACAGGCCCTGCAAGGTGAGCGGGACACAACAATACATGAGATTTTGTGACTGCAGGCATAGGTGGACCAGATGAGGCTAGCCCAGGATGCTTGGGAGCAGGAGAGGAGGCATATCAGCAAGCTGTGGGATAGGTACATGATAGAGAGAGATCTGGTGAGAGGATAGGTAACAGAGGTGGCTGACACTAGGACAGAGGCTACTTACTACATGATTGCATATCAACAAGCCATCCCATATCCAACACAGAGGGTCTCACCATATATTAGAGAAACACCACAGATTCCTACACCGTCACACTCAGGGGCCATGCATACATGAGGACACAACTTCCGTGAGACTCCCCCTAGAGGCAGAGGATCAGTGTTGGGTTCCCCCCAAAGGTCAAATGCAGGAAGTTCAGGGTAGAGAAGAGAGAGGAGGAGACATGATACATGTTTTTGAAAGGTGTAGAGTGTATGTGTAGTGGATAGAGGCAATGGGTACAGACTCATTAGCACAGACTAGACATGGATTATTTGATTCCTTGATTCTTTCATTCTTTATTCATTATTCCTTCGAGAGATGTAATCTCTGCATTTGATTAGAGCCATGTACCTGTATGTTATTTGATGGGTTTCAATGGACATGATCGACTTGTTGTTATGTTATGTTATTATTATGGACTTTGCATAGACTCTTATGGTTTTATGATGGACTATGGTGGACATATGATGAACATTATGTGTTTTGATATTTATATGATATGTGATGGACATTGTCGACACTATATGGTTATTATGTGGTGACATGGATGTTTATTATGCTCATGTGTATGGTGATTATGATCATGATGTATGTATGTGACTATGATGATTTCTGATTATGTTTATGTGGATGAAATGGATTAAATGCATTATGTATAATGCTTTGTGATGCATGATGTGATGAATGATTTATGATTTTATATTCTATGGATATGATGCTAATGATTTGTGATGCAAGATATGATGAATATGTTTAAACGAAAAACTTATGCCTGCAATGGATATGTTTAGAAATCCTTGTGATTGATTCAACAAATGTGATTTTACATGGATATCTATGTTGTACAGTGTACAATCAATTTGGTTTTAATTTTATTAGGAAAACTTTCCAGGCATATTATTATGATTTGATTATGATATGAAAATGTAATGGGATGGAATGAATGAAAAATGTGATGTATGTATATGTGATAATGTTATGGATGGATGATGAATGAAATGTAATGCAATGTATTCATTGAGGTGATCTAATATGGTTTGCATAAGAACTCTAAACAATCTAAAATGATAATGCAATGAGATGAAAATGGAATGGATTGAACTTAAGGTGCTTAGAATAACCAATCTAGATTAATCTAAACAACTTAATTGAACATGATAATGATAATGCAATGAGATGAAAATGGAATGGAATGAACTTAAGATGCTTAGAATAACCAATCAAGATTAATCTAAACAACTTAAAATGAACATGATAATGATAATGCAATGAGATTAAAATGGAATGGAATGAACTGAAGATGCTTAAAATAACCAATCTAGATTAATCTAAACAACTTAAAATGAACATGATAACGATAATGCAATGAGATGAAATGATATGAAATGAACTTAAGATGCTTAGAATAACCAATCTAGATTAATCTAAACAACTAAAAATGAACATGATAATGATAATGCAATGAGATGAAATTATATGAAATGAACTTAATATGCTTAGAATAACCAACCTAGATTAATCTAAACAACTTAAAATGAACATGATAATGAGAATGCAATGAGATGAAATGATATGAAATGAACTTAAGATGCTTAGAATAACCAATTTAGATTAATCTAAACAACTTAAAATGAACATGATAATGATAATGCAATGAGATGAAATGATATGAAATGAACTTAAGATGCTTAGAATAACCAATCTAGATCAATCTAAACAACTTAAAATGAACATGATAATGATAATGCAATGAGATGAAATGATATGAAATGAACTTAAGATGTTTAGAATAACCAATCTAGATTAATCTAAACAACTTAAAATGAACATGAACATGATAATGTAATGAGATGAAATGATATGAAATGAACTTAAGATGCTTAGATAACCAATCTAGATTAATCTAAACAACTTAAAATGAACTTGATAAGGATAATGCAATGAGATGAAATGATATGAAATGAACTTAAGATACTTAGAATAACCAATCTAGATTAATCTAAACAACTTAAAATAAACATGATAATGATAATGCAATGAGATGAAATGATATGAGCTTAAGTGAACAATGATAGGTGTGACAAATGTATCACACATCAAGATGAATGATGATGGGTGTGGTACTGCACCTGTCAAAACCATAGGAACCCTAATAGGAAGAAAAGATGATAAATGAGCATTTGCACAACCAAAATACTAACCATAGGATAGGGGAAGAATGGATGGGGATAAATGCAATGCAATGGGATGAGAAATTAAATGCAATCCTAATTCTATTTTTCCATTTTAAGAGCACTAATTTTTATGATAGCATGAGACACGATACACTAGGGTATGAGGAACCAAGGCAGATTGGTGTCAAATGCATAAGACAAACACAACAAACAAGAAGACTACCCCAACACCCCAAAGCCACAAGGGCCTTGGTCAAGCCAGGTATTGGGATAACCAAAAGCACAAAAGGATGCCCTAGCATAACACAAGACCACAAGGATCTTGGTGGGTACTACATGGGACAACCAAGAAGACAAGAACAAACAAAAGATTAAGATATGCCCTTATGTTTTCCAGTCAAAGTGCACCATGATATGATGGATCATTGCAACCCTAACAAGGTATAATAGGAAGTTCAAATGATAAACAAAATCCAAAAGCATCAAAATATCACAATAAATTTCAAATGCCCTTTGCCATAGGATCAAAAGGGTGGATGGGATTGATACGGCTTGATTAGGAAGGATACATCTTGTTAATACCAAAGACAGAGGATAGATGAGGTGATTGTCATGACTCAGGATACCTGAAAGTGTTTGGACCTCAAGATACCAACATATTTTGTTTGTTAGGAACCATCTAGGTAGGGACATACTTGATGACACGTCACAATGACAAGACACACCCTAAAGACCTAGGGGCTTGGGGGCTGATCAAAGATTAGCCTTGCCTACGTGAAAGTATAGAGCCCTCGTAGTTCGATAAAAGACTAACGACTGACCATGGAGAAAAGTAGAAAGAGGACAATAGATACCTCGATGGATGACAAAGACATGATGGAAAATTGCCCCGGGGGATGATCAAATGATTGACCTTTCCTACGTGAAAGCGCAGGGGCAACATAGTTTGACAAAATGGAAAAAAGATGAGATGAGACCTAATGATGACCGACACGATGAAGGATCCTAGATGAGGACACATGATTGAAAAACGACACCGATGGACAAGCGACGAAAGCTCAAATTTGGGACAAAAGCTCAGGATTGCGAATAGCCAATTTAAATCATCCAATGCTCAACCAAGATATACCAAGCAATGGATAAGCGGATGCAGATGAAAGGAATGGATTGATAGGATGTACAGATAGGATGGATGGAAGAACAAAGTAACTATGACACAAGGTAGATAATGATTAAGCCCTCTACGAATGGTGCCTGTTGCTAGGTTTTCACCAAATGTACTTATCCAAGGCACCACCAAGGGTGGTTTTCACCATAGGATGGATTATTTCTCTTTACTATTTTTGGATTTTTTCTTTTTTCTTTTTTTTTGATGATTTTTTACTTTTTTTGGATTTTTCTAGGTAGGATAACCCAGCTGACTCAGGTGTAAAACCTCTTCAAGTGCATGATGTTGATAGGCTCCTCCAAGGGATCTCCTTAAGGTGTTGCAAGCCTATATTCCCCAAAACCATATTTGGTCGTGACAACATAGGGACCCAACCAATTTGGCTCAAACTTTCCTTTCTTTTCCCTATCTTGTTGGGTGTGATGATTCTCTTTCAAGACCAAAACACCAACATTGAATTGATGAGGACAAACCTTCTTGTTGTAGCTTCACCTAAGATGATGTTGGTATACTTGAAGGTGATTGTAGGCCTTGATAGGTTTTTCATCTATGAGTTCCAACAGACTTAAGTGTGCAACCTGAGTATCTTCATCACTGATGAGGCTCTTTAGGGATATTCAGATTGATGAGATCTCGAATTTGATCAACAAGATAGCGACGACACCATATACAAGAGAGTATAGGGTGGCGCCAATGGGAGTACAAATGGATGTATGGTATGCTCAAAGGGCAGGATGGAGATGAAGGAGCCAATCTCGACTAGTATTATTGAACACCTTTTTAAGGATCTTGATGAGGGTCTTGTTGGTTGCCTCTGCTTGACCATTACCTTGTGGGTAATAGGGCATGGACCAACAATGTTGGATATGGTATGTATCACAAAGGTGTTTCATAAACTAATTTTTAAAGGGATTTCCATTGTCGATGATGATGGTGGAATGGATTCCATATCTATAGAGAATATGGAAGAGGAAAAATTTGGAGATCTGAATACACGTGATTTGGGAAAGTGGAATTGCTTCCACCCACTTGGTAAAGTATTCAGTGGTTGTGATGATAAATGTATGGTTGTCGAAGGATGGAGGGTAAATTTTTCCGATCAAGTTGAAACCCCATTGAGAAAAAGGCCATGGTATTATGATGGGCTGCAAGTCTTGTGCGAGAGCATGGATTAAATATGCATGTTGTTGACAAGGTAGAAATTTCTTCACAAACTCACAAGAGTCATGCTCCATAGTAGGCCAATAATAACCAGCTTTGAGAATCCTTTTTGCTAAGGCCATGCCATTGGAATGGGACCCACAAGCACCACTATGTACCTCATTTAACGTAGTGTAGGCTTCTCATTCATTTGAACACCTAAGTAGAGTGCCATCATACCCTCTTCGATAAAGTGTATCTCCTACGATGGTATAGCGGGAAGTACATTGGATAAATGATTTATTTTGATTTTGAGTAAGGCCAGGTGGTAAGATGTTATCATGGAGGTAAGTATAAATATCATGGTACTAGGGTGATTTAGGACCTATGATATTGCACACCATCTCACTATCAAGGACATCATATGTCAGGATTAGAAGTTGTTCAATGAGGAACTCACAGTCCGTTCGATCTTTGGGCATGTCAATGAGAGAACCAATTGTAGCCATTGCATCTACTGCTTTTTTCTAGACTCTGGGAATCTACTCAAATTGGATGTAGGTGAAATACTTCTTGAAGACATCCACCATACATTTGTATGGTAACAATTTGTCATCCTTTGTCTGAAACTCATCATTGACCTATTTGATAATCAATTGGGAATCGCCAAACACTTGTAGACGGGTGATATTCCATTGGATGACAATTCTAAGGCCAGTGATAAGAGCTTCATACTCTACTGTATTGTTTGTGCATGGAAATGCTAATTTGAATGACTTTGGGATGTAGTCACCTTGAGGAGTGACAAATAAGACACTTGCACTAGCTCCATTATGTGTATATGACCCATCAAAGTAGAGCATCCATGTATTTGTTTATGCAACTGTAAAGACCTCTTCATCAGGAAATTTGGCTACTAATGGATATGCATCCACCAAAGGAGCATCGACCAACTAATCTGCTATCACCTATCCTTTAATTTCTTTTCAATCTACATACTCTATGTCGAACTCACTCAATAACATGACCCACTTGGCCATGCGGCTAGTTAAAGAAGTTTTAGAAAATAGATACTTAAGTGGATCAACTTTTGATATTAGCTTGATGGGATGAATGAGCATGTAGTGACAAAGCTTTTGTGAACTGAAGACCACTTCCAGACAAGATTTTTCCATTGGGGAATAGTTGATATCATAACCCACCAGTGTTCGGCCGATGTAATAGATTGTGCGCTCTTTAGAGGACTCATATGTTGAGCTAATAATGCCCCTAGTGCAATCGATGTAGCTGAGATATACAACAAGAGTGGTTTGCTTGGAATAGGAGGAATTAATATTGGTGGATGAGGCAAGTACTCCTTAATCTTGTCGAATCCTTGTTGACATTCTGGATCCCACTTGAAAGCGATGTCTGTATACGTCTAAAATTGGTCGTGATTAAGCTTGTTAATTAATTAAATACGATTTATTTAATTAATTCCTCTAATGTCATCTACATATAAATAAATTTAATTATTTATTTATATCGTTCATCTTCTAAATTCTTCTACCTTAAATTAAATAAATAATTTTATTTAATTGCTAACATTTCTACCCTCCGCTTAATTAAATTAAATAAATTCTTATAATTTATTTATATTTAATTATCATTCTATTCTAAAGTTTGAATATTTTTGAATATTCAAATAATGGAATATTCTCCATCCCATATTCAAATTTAAATATTAAATATCTTATTTAATATTCCTCACTCTAATTTCATTTTAAACATAATTAAATATGAGTTATTTAATTATGTGGATTTCTATTTTCATCTCCACTTTTAAATTAAATAAATTTATTTTATTTAATTTCTAACTCATGCTAACTCGCCCTTCCAAATTTTATCTTATCCTTCGAAATGGAAGTTTCCCTTCGAAACTTAATGACGAAATTTGAAGAAAAGGGAAACCTTCCATCCTTCTCTTCCACTTTCAAAAATCTCCCACCGTCCGTTCGAAACAAGCTTAATCCGGACCGTTAATCGATTCAGCCAATCAAACCCATTCAAAAACTCTATAAAATCCCATGCAAATCCAAGCCTTGGTTAATCATCCACATTCACACGCATGCACTTACCTACGCATACCTACGTTCATGCAATCAGCCTATGCATTCACACCATTTTCAATATCACATCCGTACTTTCATATTAGCATAGATTTGCATCTAGCATAATATGCATTTTGTATCTCGTTCTTCATGCTGTCTTTTTGTTGAGTTGGATCTACTGGTCTGAGAGCCATTCAAAAACAACAAAACGCTGAAGTTAGAGGAGGATAAGATGGTTTCGAGAAGCTGCGATTACGGTTTGCATTATTCTGTTTCTTTTTCAGCTTTTCGATTTAATGTCTTATTAACATGTGTTTGATTTCTATTTAATTAATCCAATATTTCATACACACATTAAAACACAAAGACCTAGCATCTCAACTTCAAAACCTCCTTCAAACACTTCATCAAATACCCAAACCCCTAGACCATCAAACCATACAAAGCCTTCAAACCCTCTTCCAAAATTTTCAACAAATCAAATCACCTCAAATCCAACACCTCCTAGCTCAAGCCAATCAATTCATGGCCACTTGTCAAATTCAACAAACACAACATCATCCCCTATCCATTCATTATCACCCTTCCACCTCATACCAATCTAATCCATCCACTTCTTCGCATGTCAATACCACATCACGACAAACACATGTGACTTTAAGTTCTACCTTGCAACAAGGTCAAAATTCTTCATGTCCTAATGCAACCATTGACAAGGGGAATACCAATCTAGTTCATGCACCCTTACCATCATCCAATCAAAACCAAAACCCTAAGCCCACACCTTCCACCCATACACCTACAAAGGATGTGACCCAAGGGCTACTAGCAAGGAATCAAACATCGCCATGTCATCCAATTGATATTCTTGAACATACAAAAGAGTCATCAAACATCATGCCAAATCCTTTAAGCCAACCATGTCATCCACAATCCCTTGATCCAATTCAAGTGTCATCCCCTTCCACCTCCATTCCAATAAGTCATGAGGTATTTCAAGAGCACAATCCTAAACATGAGAAAACATTACCCCCTCATCCACATAAAGATCAACACCCTCCCAATGATTCCTTTCATAACATACCTAATGCTATTCATGATCAATCTTCCATATTTGATCAAGACCCCTTTTATGATCAAGATGACCATGATGATCCCCTTAGCCAACTTTATGCATTCCATGGTCAAGAGCTTTCTACCTCACCCATCCATGATGCACAAACATCCACTTCCCTTGATGAGACATATGCCTCCCAAGCACACATAGAAGATCAAACAAATACATTGGATCTAAGTGAACACAATGCTAATCAAGATCCTAATGATCCCCCATCACCCATTATTGACCCCATTGCAAGTCCTCCATCATATCCTATTGGTCTTTCCACCCTCATTCATGAATGTTCCTCCTTAGAACAACAACAAGCATTATCTTCTCCATCCAATAAGGAACTCGTGTCTAGTGTTTCACTTACACCTAGTCCCATTATCCATTGCACACTCCAAAACATGAACCACCAAGGTAAAAGTCTAGACCTTCATGAACAAGGTATTTTGGAGCCCATCCATGTCAAAGTCCCTCCACGCTCTTATGGCCTTGGACATACACCCCAAGGACAACAACCTAAAGATGTTGGTACTTCCTCCATGCATCCCAAGTCCACTTTCCATCATAAAGCCTATCGTATCCCTAAAACATATGTTGCCATCCCTCCTCCATCATCTTACAAATGTCAAAATCATGTGACCATACACCTTCCACCATCCACTTTACCACCATTACTCCCAACACCTAATATCCCCATCATCCAATCCCCTTATCCCTCCATCCATAAATCCTCTAAACATCTTAATCATAACCAATCAATGCACACATTGTATAGACATAAAGCTTCCACCCATTCCACCATACCCATGGGATTCAAAAGCAAGAATTTCAATGCCTCTACCTATAAAGTCAAAAATTCTAAGGGTTCTCATGCCTTAGGACATCAATACAAAAATTCAAAGCAAAATACATCTTAAAAGCTATATAAGCCCATACCTCCAAAAGTAAAGGCCAAAACTAAAATGGTTTGGGTACCTAAGAAAAATGAAAGCAAGTTAAATGAGGCATATACATCACAAAAATCCCAACCATCCACTTCCACCCCACATTCTCATTCCATTCAAAAGTCTCAAATTCCTAAAACCCACAAGAAAAACAAAAATAATAAAAATACTAAGTCTATGTGGGTACCTAAAACACTTCATCCACCACCTCCTAAGCAAACATATCCATTGCTTCCTACATTGCATCCACATCAAAAGCTTCAACGTTTATCACAGTGTGTGCAACCATTGGTCATGGTTCCCTGCCATTTCACAACAATTCCACATATCTCCGTCTCCCCATCCTTCACGCACTATCCTACATATCTTCCCAATCACCTCCCTATGGTCCATGCTTTTGCATAAACCTCTCATCCATCCTTTTGCATAAGTCCTATTCAATCTGCATCATCATCCACTATTCCCCATCCATTCTTGCATAAGCCTTTCATAATCCATCATCTACTTAATCCATCCCTTTCATGTCATATCTTACCAACATCTATGAGCATAATGACACTTGACATGGTCCATGCAATGACATCCATCCCTAGCAGGACTATCAACTTTCATGCAACTAGACACTTGAGTCCCTCCTATCCATATTCCCCTTCTATCCAAAAGTCAAAAAATAAAAATTAAAAATTAAAAATTAAAAAAAAGTAAAGAGAAATTCCTTCATCCAACGATGAAAACCTGATAAACAGGTGCCCTGGATAAGTACCATGATGAAAACCTAGCAAATAGGCATCATGTGTAGGTTGATCTTCTATGTCACTTACACTTGGGGGAACACTGTCTTATCTATCCAACCTATCCTTTTCATGTCTTATCATTTCCATCCTACCTACCATCTTTAGCCATCATACATACCTCTCATATTGAGTCCACTTATCCACCCTTCTTTTGATCTTGGTGAAGATATAGGGGAAAAAGGTTGAAACATGTTTTTTGGGTACCTCTTGACATACCTCATCCTTCCAAACAAGCCTATCATTATCCTATTGCCATAAGCTTTTTCATGAAAAATCCTAAGTCTTGTACCTAGAACGAGGCATGTTATTCCTATGTGATATAGTCTTTGGAAATCACATCCTTGCTCTCTTATGATGCATACATCCATTTCATTCACTATGACCTATCCATTCCATCCATCCATATATCATGAGCCTTTTATCCCTTATCCCATCACCCACCCCTTCATCCATCAATCCCATCTATCTCCTTGCACCTAGACTTGGTTTTCCCCTTGTCATTGGTATCTAGCAGAAAGGCTACTCAAATTTTCATCCTTTGACACCTCCAAAATCTCATAAAAAAAAATTAAAACATTCCAAAAAAAATCCAAAAAAATCAAAACATCTCAAAAATCCAAAAAAAAAAATAAAAATCAAAACATTTCAAAATCCAAAAAAAATCAAAATATCAAAATAAAAAAATTCAAAAAATCTACAAAAAATCAAAACATTTCAAAAATCCAAAAAAAAAAAAAATCAAAATATTTCAAAATCCCAAAAAATAAAAAAAAATCAAATATCCAAGAAAAATCCAAGCAATAAAATCAATCCATCCAATTAATTCTTCCAATTTTATCTACTTAATCCATCATCTCAATTCAAATTCATCCAATCATTCACCCATCCTATCATCCAATCAATCATCATATCATTACAAACAATTTCTTCAAATCAATCACATCATCTTCAATCATTCCGAGCAATAATCCAAATGCAAGTCAATCCTTAATCCATACCAATCAAGTTGATCAATCTTGTCAAATTATCCAATCACATCCTTTGGTCTTGATCCTTATCTTGTTGTAAACCTAATCAATCAGCCAATCAATCAATCAATTATCATCATCCTTGTGTTGCTCTAGGGATATGTCGCTCCCCACAATGACAACACTATCATCATCATCATCAATCAATCAATCATCGGTTTACAGCTTGACAGGGGCAATGCCTTGTATGTTTTTGTATCATTTGTGCATGCTTGCTTGCTTGCTTGTGTGTGTTATCATTTTATCTTGCATTTGTTTCAAATCCATATCATTCTAACTAATATTCATATCTTGTGTATGTTGGAGTAGCTTTTTGCACTATCCTTTGCATTTAAGGTCATATCATACCTTTTGTGCATTAGGACTTTAATGCTCTAAGTCTCCTTCCTCATACGTCTAGACAAGGTTGTATTACGCTGGGGCATGAGACACATCATCACCTTGGTCCTTATATCTTGGTGCATAACGTCTAGTGCTATATCAAACATCATGGTTGCTCACCTTCATTGCAGCATAACATATCATTCCTCTCCTTCATCCACTTTATATCTTGCATCATTCATCTTGTCTATCCTTATCATTTCATTTTGAGAGCCTACCCGTGTTTGTTCAACCCGCCTATCCTCTTGAGGGGGCATCATCATTCCATCATCCTATCTTTATATCATTATCCATTATCCATACCTTAACTTCTTTGAAATGATGTTACTCAACACAAATCTCATAATCTCGAACATCATCTCAAAGAGGGGCAAAATGTATGCACGTAAAAATGGTCACATTATAATAAGTCTGGTAATTAATTAAATACAAGTTATTTAATTAATTCTCCTAGAGTCATCTACATATAAATAAATTTAATTATTTATTTATATCGTTCATCTTCTAAATTCTTCTACCTTAATTAAATAAATAATTTTATTTAATTATTTACATCTCCACATTCCTCTTAATTAAATTAAATAATTATGATTATTTATTTTAATTATCATATTATTCTAAGTTTGAATATTTATATTCAAAATGGAATATTCCTCCTCTTCATCTCATAGTTAAATTAAATATTTTAAATATTTAATTTAATGCCTTCTAAATCTATCTCTCTCATATAATTAAATATTACTTATTTAATTATGCAAATTTCTAAATTCATCTCATATAATTAAGTAAGTTTATTTATTTAATTATGAATTTCATTTTAACTCATCCTTCAAAATGGAAACCTTCCTTTAGTTCTAAATGGAAAAAAATGAAGAAGAGGAAACCTTCTACTTCTCTCACTCGACTCTCAAAAAAATCCTATACCGTTCATCTTACCAGATTGAATCTCATCCGTTGATCATTGCCAACTAAGCTTTTGCCTTCGAAAATCTATAAATTTAACCTTTCACAAGCCATTTGGATCAAATCTTCAGACATCCTTATGCTGTCAAAATATTCTATCTTTCATCCATCATTCTCCTTCAAACCTTTACCATATCGTTATGCTGTTGAAGTGAACAACCAACATTCCTCCATTATCAACCTTCAAAAATATGGTATTCTTAGTATAGTATGCATTTATTTTTAAATCTTGTTCTTTAGTAGTCATTTTGTGGAGCTTAGTATACAAATCGGAGAGCTTTAGCAAAAATACTGGAGATAGAGGACAATGGGACGTCTTCAAAGGAGCTGTTGCATTGAGAGTTTGCTTTACTTTGTTTAATCAGTTTTCCTTTGATTTAAAGTTTCATTGGTGTGCTTGAATATTATTTATTTCATTTTAATACGCATATTTTCAATCACACAATGTCTTTACGTAGCAGATAGGTGAATGATTGGCACTTGTCGGCTAGTTGGGCTATGAAACATGTGATGGAATGTAGCTTCCCTTGAAGACTCCTTAATTGCTTTAGATTATGTGGTGGGGGCATCTCCATTATTGCTTTGACCTTGGTTGGATCTACCTCAATACCCCTTCTAGAGACTATGAAGCCCAATAGCTTTCCAGATGTAACTCCAAACACACACTTTTTTGGATTTAGGTGCAACTTGTAGTGCTCTAACCACTCAAATATTTTCTTTAGGATCATGGGATGATCTTATTTGGTCTTGGACTTCCCCAATAAGTCATCTACATAATCTTCCATTATGATATGGATGAGGTCATGGAAGATAACATTCATAGCACGTTGATAGGTTGCCCCCACATTTTTGAGACCAAAGGGCATGACATTATAGTAGAAAGTGCCCCAAGGGGTGGTGCAGAAAGTTTTATGCTAATCTTCTAGTGCAATTCTAATTTAATTGAAGCTAAAAAATCCATCCATGAGGGATAGCATTTCATGCCCTGCTGTAAGATCCACCAGCATGTCGATGTTTGGAAGAGGGAAATCACCCTTAGGGAAAGCTTTTTTAAGATCCTAAAAATTTGTGCAAATTATGATATTCCCATTTGGTTTGGCCACAGGAACTATGTTGGATATCCAGTCAGAATAGTCAATAGGTCTTATGAACCTAGCCTCTAACAATTTTTCCAGTTCTTTCTTGATAGGAAAGGCAACTTGGGGATGCATTTTTCTTAGCTTTTGTTTAACAAGGTTAGCATCTGGATGAACATCCAAATTGTGTACAACTAGTGCGGGATCTAATCCTGACATGTTTGAATAGGTCCATGAAAATTTTATGATTCCTTCCTTTAATAAGTTGACGATGATAGTATTGATGGCGATTTTGGCACCACAACAATGCAAGAAAAATATTGCTATTCTGCTTCTCCTGAAAGAGAAAGGCTACACATGGATGCCTTAGCTCCCAAGGTCTTTGTAGTTGGGTCTCACCTGTGCTGATGTTACTCAGTGGTCAATGCAACAGTAATATTCAAGGGGCCTACTGGTGTTGAGCTTCTAAGATTTTTCTAAGATCAAGCATGAAATAAAACCTACTCTAACATGCGTTTTTAAAGAAATATAAAAAAGGATAAGTTAGAGTTTTGAAACAGAAAAGAACAATAGTTCATCCAACCTTAACCAGACTTGTTAACTTCAAGGAATTTGTAAACCAAAACTACAAAACAAAGTAAACTTGTGATTGACACACAACCTCTTTCATTCACAGTGCTAATTCGCATAACAAATTTTAATTACCATTTAAATAAAACACAACATAATATTTCATTCCTTGAAGACTTCACAAATCAAATGATCAATTTAAGACAAATATCATTCTGGAACACAATATGAAGAAGATTAAACTATGATTGCTTCTACTGTTAGTAAAATAGATAAGCAATATTTACAAAGCTGGCACAATCACCAATGTATAGAGAATCTGAGGCTCCAGATTGTTTCCAACTATACTAAAAGAACTTAGAAAATACATTACAGTTTGTACCGAAATCTAACTGTTAAAGAAGAAGACAAGAGAAGCTCTCATTACTGAGAATCAAGATGCAACTCTATCTCCTTCTGTTAACTGACTAGCTCCTAACAATTCTAACTCTAAACGGTTCTTAGTCTAAAAGTTCTTTAACCCTAGAAGTTCTAATCTAGAAGTGCTCTGCAAATTCTAACCGTAAAAACTCTAACCTTTTTTTTTAGAGGCTAGAATGCCTTATATATATAGAATGTACCAATAGGAATGTGCTATCCCCTGTACTAGGGTTTACAAAATATCTACAGACTATAGGAGAGTCAGCCCTCAGATCTTTCTGAGGAAAGTCAAAACTGCATTCAATGTGAAGCCCTGTTGTCCATGCTAAAAAGTTGTTTCGGGGACGACCTTAGATCTTTTGCAGCTGTAGCCTTTACTCTCCTATCTCTGTGTCCATCTTCGAGCTCTATTGGGGGTCACCTTGAATGCTCAGAATATCTCCATTAATATTGATCTACCTCCTTGCCAGTGGTCATTACAGCTGTCCCTTTGAGTCACAGTTTCTCCTTTCCTTCGGCTCCCTTTCTGTTCTGGACTTTTCAGTTCGTTGACCATTCTTCTGGAAATGCCATTGGGCCTACTTGCAGATCTGAACATTTTTCCTAAGCCAATCCATCATCATCTATTCTCAGGAGGAATCCATCTTGCTTGCATTCTGTTAATCTTCTCCACAGGGGCGGTCAATTTGGTCAATGACTCATCTAAGCTCCCTCTGATTCAATGATCACATGCCACGCAGGATTCTTTGGCGGTCAAAAGTGGTCTGAACGATATCGCATGTCGGTGAGACACCATCGATGTCTCCTCGATGTGATTTCATCTTATAACAGTTATCGACATAGCATGAGTCAATCGATGAAACATTTCAGTGGGCTGCAGAAGTTATGTCAATACACACCAAGGTCGCCAAGACAATCGTTATTGGTGTGAGGTCATGGTGATCTCCTTAGTTATACCGATATTCCTCCTTTTCTGGGAAAACCATCGCTATCGGCAAGACCTGCAGTGAACTCCTTTCATTTTCGTCGAGTCCACTTTGCATTGGGAAGGCTCCATCAGGTCGGCAGGATGTCCTGCCGAGCTCAAGATCTTTCATCGAGCTCGTTCTGTATCGGCGAGACTCCTTCAATCTCGAGGAGAACTTTTATCGAACCTCTTAATGCTTTTGGAGTCTCCTCGAGTTCTTTTTTTTCGGCGTGACCTTCGAACTTCGCTAAGACCTTACACCGAGGTCTTGTCCTTCGCCGAGTGTTCATTTGAGTTTGGGGAGAGTTTGTTTAGTCGATGAGACATCTCGCTGAACCTTAGATCTTTCGGCGAGATCTTTCTATCCTTTCAGTGAGACAATATCACATTGGTGGGACCTTTGGCCGAAGCCACTCCGTGTCGGCAAGACTCCTGGTGATATCACTTCCGTGTTGCTGAGACTTACTCCTTTCGACAAGAGATTATGCCGAACTTAGAAACCTTTTGGCGAGGGCTCCCTCATGTCGGTGAGACACTTTGATTCTCTCCCTGAAGACATACTGATAGAATCCCCTGCACTATGTCGGTGTGACCGAAGCTGCTCGGTGAGATGCTACCTCGATGCTGTTGAGTCTCACCGAAGTATTTTCTTTGATGGCGATCGGCAAGAATTTGAGATTTCGTTGAGACATCTCTATAAAGACAAACTCTCACTGAAGTATTAGACTCTTCTTGCTAGTCGGGGAGACTTTGTGAACTTGCCAAGACTTCTTGGTGGGGAGAAAACCTTTCGTCGATGTATGAATCCTTTTGGTAGTGGTCGGTGGGAGATAACGAAGTCGCTGAGACCTCTTTCTGAGAGAGATTCCTATGTCGATAAGGACCTGCATGTGAACTTGGATCTCTGTGACCTGCCCGAGGTCTTGCCGATAGGCAACAAAGATTCATATTGAACAAAATGGATTATGGGTGGGCAAGACCATGACAATCTTATGTCGATAAGATCCATAATGGGGAGTATTCTGATTGTTTGTATTTCAAACGGTCAGAGCCAAGCCACCAATCAGTAAGAGATTAGAAAAGTCTCTCCGACTTTTGCCTTAGCTGATTTTCATCACCAACTGGACAGAAAAATGCCTTCCAACTGAGCACCCTTGGCAAATATCATCCTCTGTGTGATTGAATCTTGCAAAAAAAATGCTTCCATTATTCATCAGAAGCAAATGAAACTAATTATAATAAAATCCATTATTGCTTGTGATTAGTTTTATTGAATATTTAGAAAGAAGGGAGCCAAATTAAACTGAAACAGAACCAAAGTTTGACCAAACCAAAAGAGAAACTCAGGCAGAAGACAGAAGAACTCCCAAGGGCAGAGCAAATAAACAAAAGCAACAAAATCAAAATAAAGGGGGACCCATTTTGATCCAGATCAAAGTGGGGTGGTTATGCAAGGCATAACAGATAGAATGCTCTTCCTCAGATAATTATTTGGCTACGTATGTGATCTTAGGGTATTCTTTTGTTCCCAAATTGACTTCTTGCATCTCTTTGATCAAGATGGAAGACCATTCAAACAAGTGAGCTCCTACAAGGGGAAGATGAACATCCCCATCCTCCAGCACCTCATCGAGGTTTTCACTGTTGGATACACCCTTTGTTTTTACTTTTGATGAGTCAGGAAGTGCCTTAGAGAGGTTTTCACTAGATGACCCTTGTTTATTTTGCTTCTTTTTAATTTTGCGGTTAGGGTGTCCATCTTCCCCCAATCCCATGAGATGCATGTAAGTGTCAACTGAAGGAAAAGTATCAATAGGTGCACTAATTTGTATGTCCCAATCAATGAGGTCGGGATGGTGAAGGTAAAGATGGATATGGAGTCAAATAGGGCAAGAAGATCTACATCATCATAAGAGAGTATGGCAGTCTCTTCCTCGGGTATGTCCTCAAGGAAATCATTATCCACATTGACATTATTAGAGGTACTAGTTGATGGAATGAGACCCTTTTTCTTTTTATCATAGCCTAAGCCCAAATTTCTAGGTCGCACAAGTGTGTCAATAGGCTACAATATTCCTTGTTCTTCTATGCCAAGGCCCCCCCCTTGATAATTGTACTTTTTAGCTAACTTGGACACACAAGGATAAGTCTCCTAGAAATACTCAATAAGAGGGGACAAAGGCTTGGGCTCTTCCCTATATATCCATTGATTGATATCATCCTCTAGCTGATCATGTCGTGTTCCTGGGGATCAGAAGGTGTTGGACCCCATGCTCTTAGAGATGAGTGTTATTATCTTCTCTTCTTCCTTTGACGCAGATTGAGAAGGTTGACCATAAGTACGAGGCAATGGAGGAATAGTTGCCACATTTAGAGTTGTACACATCCCGTACTCACCACAACCTTTATCTATGATATGGACCTTAGTGATTGTGGATTTGGGTGTGGTGGATGGAATGGACGATGTAGTGGATGATGGGTTGGAGTATGTATTGGAAGATGATGCTTGAGGTGCCCCCACTTCAACTCCTGGATAGTAGTGGGAGTGGGGGAAGGAAGCTTCTAAAGCATGACAATATTCAAAGGGTTGTGGATTAGCATGTATGGTTACTTCCATCCCATTGAATGGGAACTTCAAGCATTGATGGTAAGTGGATGGGATGACCTGCATGGCATGGATCCATGGGCATCCAAGAAGGTTGTATGGGAGGTCCAGACCAACGACGTGGCACATGGCGTACTGCACTACATGGCCAACCTAAATAGGAAGACAAATGATTCCTTCAGAGTCTCTTTCTACTTTTTCATAGGCTTTGATAGTGATAGTTAGATTATTCAAGTCAACATGGGTATACCCTACCTATTTTATGAACTTTAGCGTACAATGGTTGAGGGAAGAGCCATTATCTACAGGACCCTTTTCACTTTATGACAGGCTCCAAGGACTTCGATGTGCAGGGGATGGTTATGGTTTGAATCGATGGATGGCATATCATTTTGATTGAATCCCAATTGATATGTGGATGATGTATGTCCTACTAAGGCTTGAAATTGAGTAGGATCTATATCATTAGGCATGTGGGTATCCTACAAAGCTTTGGCGAGGATTTCTTGATGGAAAGGGGAAGACTTAAGCAAATCCAAGATGGATATTTGAGCGGGAGTATTTCCAAGATGATCAAGAATATTATATTGGGAGCTCACAGGAGCTGGCTGGGATGACATGGAAGGACTAGGAATGGATATGCGGGTGCAACGGGTTGTAACAAAACATTGTAGGTCTTTACCATTGATGTGGATCATGGACACGCATGGTTCTACTTGACTAATGCACATGACAATGTCATCGTAGTTATAAGGTACATTCTTGTAGCTGATGTTATTCATGTTGTTATTTTGGTTATTGTTTTTGCTTGACCCGGGATTAGCATTGGAGGTCTTGGCACCCTGGTTGTGCTTGGGGAAAGGGTTTTGATATATTTGAAGCTAAGCATTGGACGGCGTCGCCTGATTAGCATCCACTACTAGATCTCCTTTATCTATGAGATATTGGATATATGTTTTAAGTCCCTAACACTTGTTAGTGGAATGACCTTTAATTTTGTGAAAGTCACAATACTCGTTTTCCCTATACCAGGCTGGTTTGGGTTTGGACTCATCAAAAGGCTTAGTCACAGGATAAGTGACTGCATAGCTTGCTTGTAAAAGCCTCTTGAAAATAACATATAAAGACTCTCCCAAGGTAGTAAATGAACGTTTATTATTCCCTTGATTATTTTTATTGGACTATTGAGGAGCACAGGGTGCACCCTGTGGTACATATATGACATTGGCGATCGATTGTTGATGAGGGACATATTGTGGCCTTTGTGAGGTGTTGGCTACTTGGATATGCTTGGTATCAGTGACACCATCATTGAAAACATTTTTGTTTTTGTTCCAATAACGAGACTTATCTCCAGATAGCTTATCTTTATTAGAGTTATAGATTTTGATTTGTCCTTTGGCAATAAGGGCCCTCCTGATGGTAGTGGCCTTTTCTGTGACCTCTAAAAAGGATGTGACACAATGAAGATTAAGGTTATGTGCCATGTTTGGATGGGTCTTTGCTACAAAGATGGTCACCATGTCCTTCTCACTAAGATGATATTTTAGTCGACTAGCCAAGGCACGCCACCTTTGTAGGTAGCTTGCAAAGGTTTCTCCCCCACATTTTTCTTTTAAAAGATCCAAGGTATCAATGTCTTTCCCCAAGTTAAAGGAGAAGTGCACAATGAATTTTCAGAAATATTTGTGAAAGAAGAGATTGACCCCTTTGGAAGACCCATAAACCAATCTAGAGCTATCCCCGTTAGGCTCCTAGGGAATAGTCGTAGGAGATAATTGTCATTGTGCAGTACTTCTTGGAAATGTGTGTAAAATTCCTGTGGTTTTTGGGGTCCTTGGTTCCTTTGTATTTATCAAATTTTGTCATTTCAAAGTGTTTAGGAAAAGGAACAAGTGAAATCAAGGGATCAAATGGATAAGGGAAAATCTCTTCAAATTTGAAAGACTTTTTGGATGTCCCTACTTGTAAGTCTTTTAACGTGGCTTTTATCTCTTCCCAGTCTTTGTTGATAGGTGTCAATGGAGGAGGATTAGATGGATTGGAATAATTGTAAGAAGCATATTATTGATAAGATGGAGATGGGGTTGGAATGGTTTGATTGTATGATGGTGGAGGTGGATATGAAGGGGTTTGTTTATACTAATTGGGATAAGTGGATTGGGGAGTGGCACAAGGTTGTTGATATGACAATGGGTTTTGATAATACGAAGAGGAGGCCCCTTGCTGATATGATGGGGGTGCATCATAGTATGAGGTGGAGGCACCTTGCTGATATGATGGTTGTTGCTGGGAATAATATGGGTTGGATTGATAATTGTAAGCGACATGTTGTTGGGAGGTATATGATGGTTGTTGCGGATTGGACTGTTGATAGTGGATGTTTTTTTGTAGTTGTGAAGGAGTAGCGTAGGATGGTTATTGTTGGGATTGTTGAGGATTGTGATAAGAATAACTGGGGTTAGGATTGGATGTGAAAGGCTACGCATAATAGGTTCTTTGGGGGTGATATAGGAATTGAGTAGCAAGGTTTTCAGGAATTTGTTGGTGGGATTGTTGTAGCTATGTTGGGATTTGTGAACCCTAAGGGGGTTGTTAGTAAGACGATGGTTATTGATAAGGAGGCTGAGATTGGATTTGGGGTTGGTGAGGGACTTGTAGTTGTTGGTAGGATGGAATTTGTTGTGATAATTTTTGATGAGTGGTACCTTGTGATTGATGGGGAGGTTGCGACAAATTACCCTGCGGCTGATGCAATGGTGGTCGTTTTTGTTGTGACAAAATTTTGATATGATGTGAAGGTTGTTGGTGAGGTGGTTGAGATGGGATGTGAGTATGTTGTGGAGGCTGCGATGAGGCTTGTTGTTGTGGTTGTTGTGGATTTCCTTGTGGTTGGTGCAAAGATGGGATATTGCTCTAAGGAAGCTATTGAGATGTGAATGGAGGTGGTGGTAAGTTTGATATAGGTGTAGATCCAGGAGGCAGAGGTGGTGCAATGAAAGGATTGCCACATCGGTATTCACTAGTGGTTAACCCGATTGGTTAGGTGGTGCAGACGGTATGGGGATTAAGCTTTTTGGAATGATCATGCTTGGTGGATTGGGAAGACCCTAAGACATACCAAGACCAAGAGGATTGTTAGGATCGAGCGATGCTCCCATGACCAAAATTGGAACCTAAGGAGGTGGTATAGGGGGTACTACTTGATAAATCACAACATTTCCGAACCCTAGTTGATACCAACCCTCTTGTGGTGGACCCTCAGGCATGTACAAATCACCTAGATTATTTTGTGAATTATGAGGATCTTGCGACACTGGGGATGTAGGAGGTGTGATATTGACATACTTGGATAATTCAAACCCCGACGATGGCTTAATACCCTTCAAGAGTAAAGTAGCAAGTATTTTATCCCCACACTCATTAAGGATACAATCCATCATTTGGACATTGGTGGGATTACTGAGGTATTTGTCAACTATGACCTCAACTTGGTTGACCATGCTCTCATCAGTAGGAGGTGACGTAGTGTGGATTTCAGTGTTAGATTGTGATGAGGCACCATTGGTGGGTTGATTATCTTGAGGAATGTGAGGCTGAATACCTTGGGCCTGTTATTTTGCCATGAGTTTCCTTACTTGCAATTGAGTAATGGGCATGAAAATGCAAAACTACCAAGTGATTATGATGACACTACGCTCTAGGATGAACTTAGATGAATGACCTAGGTGATGATTAAAGGACTGATTAGACTAGATGATGGATTGATTGATTGGATTGGATAGTTGATGGGATTGGATTTGATTAGGTGGATTGAATGATTAGATGATTGATAGGATTGGATGATTGATTGGATTGGATTGATATGATTGAATCTAAACCAAGTTCAGAGTTTTAACTACATGACATATGATGTTGATGATCGGATTAGACTGAAAAAAGGATGATCACGACACTAAATCTACCTCAAGATGGAAGTAGATTGATTGGGCCATGGATGATTATTGACTCAAGATGGATGACAATCCTAAGCAAGTGTAGATGATGACAATCAGGACTAGCCACCTAAGCCAACTTGGATAAAAACCTCTAAAATGAAGTCTAGGGGATTGGGATTGATGAACCGATGATAAATATACAATCTAGGGATTTTCTAAGATGCACCTATGTGATTTGATTAAGGTTTTTATGACTTTTGGAAAATACAGACGGACTAAAATGATGATTATGGGCAGATAGTTGATGATAAAAAAATTTCAATTGCGGCAACGGACTCAAAAACCAATAGGCTTTCAGTGGTCCAAAGGATTAACTCTTAGGATTCTTGTATGGGAAGCACATATGCCTCTACATAGTGAAAATTCTCACCTTTAGGTAACGGGTTCGCCTATCTAAGGGTCAATAAAATCCCCTTTGTGCCAAGAAAATTCGCCTATCTAGATGACAAGATCACCCTTCTATGCAGGATCAACTAAGTCTCGGGGTGTTCAAAAGAAATAAGTGGATATGAAACACAAAATCATATATTCAGGGATGCAGGACCACCTCTCTAAAATGTAGGATCGCCCAAATCTTAAGGGACTCAAAGGAAATGGGCAAACACGATAAACAAAATCACCTATTCTGAAAAGTAGAATCACCTCTATCTTGGAATATATAGACATGGGGAAAATCACCTATCAAAGGGATAACAAGTCCGCCTTGTTAGAACTGTAAAATTTTGAAATTTTTACATTCTATTGCATCCAAAAGTTCCAGTATTGAGTTCTCATTATAAGCATCAAAGTCTTTCTTTGTATTGGCTTGCTTGTTTTCTATCAGAAAATCCATTGAATCCATCAAGTCTTTCATTTTTCATTAAAAGACCCGAATCGGCAAGACATTGTAAAAGTCTCCCCGACCTGATTTTTCACTAATATATGTTTGTTGCAGACTATCGGCGAGACAATTTGCTTGTTTCGGCGATAAAAGGAATCATTTTGGAAAAGGGGAGTCATTGTCGAAGTGAAGTCATGGTGAATACAGTGTGTTTCGCAGACCGGTGCATGTGGAAGTTTATCGCTCAAGATAAAGGTGTTCGGGAAAATGTTTCAGTGAACTAATTTTTTCTTGTCGACAGGCATCTTGAAAAAAGTATATCGGCATATGTTGGGGCATCGGTCTAATGTCAGGGCGAAGACAACATGTCATATCGACTAATGCATAAAGGGGTTGTTTTGGCCAAACTAATTGGTATCGGTATGAACTCATAACGAAATCATTTTGTTTTACCGATTGACTTGCAAACAAATGTTTCGGTAAGACTTATGTGCATCGGGAAAGGTCTAGGCGAAGGGGCTATTGTTTGGCTGAACTAAGTTCAAAGGTATTTCAAATATGTCGGTGAGAAGCTATGGAGTCTTGCCAATTCAAATCTTATGCTGATGGAGATATGCATCGCCGGGAGGAGAACTTATTGGCATAAGTTTCACCGAAGTATGAATATTATACTGATAGATGGTTCGGGGTGAGTTTTTTTTAATAAGTGCAATCTGGAGGAGTGATTTCGGTAGGACATTTGGTGTCGGTGTAAGTTTTCCCAAAGGTTCATTGTTTTGCCGAAAGTATTGTTTCAATGGTTGGGTTTATTTCTTCGGTGAGAAAACTTGGTGGACATGCCGAAATGAGAATTCATCGGTGAAAGGGTGATTTTGTTTTAGCGAATGAAAATACATTGAAAAGTACATATCGGTAAGATGCAAAGATATCTACATAACATCTCCCCGACTTTGAAAGTCACAGCAAAGCGGGTGAAATGAAGATTGTATCAGCAAGGGTACAAATTTGTATTGGCGACCCAATGTAGATAAAGACTTTCAGTGAAATAGGATGATATCTATGAGATGTTTCCCTGACTTTGAATTGTCACAACGACATGAAAAGCAGAAGCATTTGTCATCAAGTTGGTTCCATGTGTCGGTAAGACCGCAGAGTGTCTTGGCGAATGATGAAATAAATGTTGAAAAGGGATTTCGCCCCAAATTTGAATTTTTCTCATTGAAAGGACATTTGATGTGACAGTGCCAGTTTCAAAGGAGGCATCATTCATGCTTCATTAATGGCGCGATGGGATAAAATAGTAATGACAGTAGTGTTTTAATCAATTCCTCATTTCTGAATTGATTACTGGTGAATTGGCGAGCTGAACAAGAGAACCAAGACAATTTTTTAGTCTGAGGAGCTCAAGTAGAATACTGTAAGTAATTGCTTTTCTGTTTTTCATATTTTGATTCTGTAAGCTTGAAAAATGGAGTCTTCTGGTTCTGGAAAGGGTAAGGGTAGAAAACTTGGTGAGAGTAGTCAGTTGAAGGGAAAGAAACAAAAGACTAATATAGAGCATGAAGGCACTGAAAGGAAGCTAAACTAAGACCTTATTGATCAATTACCTGGTTTGGGGCCTAAAGCTAGAAGGTCCGCACAGCTTAGGGAAGAAGTAGACAAATTGGATGACAAATGCAATTTCATAGGGAAATTGGTGTGCCCTAATGTATTTGTCAATGCTGAATGAAATCATGAAGGTAGCTTCTCCAGATGATACAACATTGGAAGAAGTGAGTAAGCAAAGTGAGGAAATGGTCAAGATGGAAGTTACGATCTAGAATGTTGTTGGAGATGCAGACACGTATGAGCACAAGGATTATTTGGACCACCTCAAAAAGACTCACTTGTGGCTAAATAGAGCCTAATTATTCTGTGTCTTATGTTTTATAATTTGTATTTTCTATTTCTGAAAGGATGCGTCCTTTCATATTCTCAATGTATAAATGTCTATTTTGAAAACAATATGAAAATATAGGTAGAATAGGATAGAGAATAGAGAATACGGTGGAACACCATGTTTCATGGGGTTGAGACTATGTTGTATGTTTTGAAGCCATGGAAATATCAATGAAAATCATCTAATTTGTGGGCGAATTCTGGTGTCAATTGTTGTGTTGTGCCTATTGAAAGAATTATTTGAGTTGTCTCTAAAATTGATGTTTCTTGGTTATTTAGATCAACATAACAAGTTTATGTCTGGTTTATCAGTACATATTTTCTGCATCTATGTGATTGGTTGATAGGTTCTTTCAAGGAAGGATTAAATCCTTTTGATTAATCACAATAATCAAGGAATTTCATTTAGATCAGTAAGAAGAACTCAATAATCACAGCCTTGCATTTTTATACTGGTTATAAATAAATATGCCAAACAATTTGAATGAATCCAAAAAGAAGTCAGTTGTCTATGATTTTATTTGACTCCATATATTATATAAGGCACTGGTCTCACCATTTTCATCATTTAGTTTTATTCATACTTTTTACATCTGTTAACTGAGCATTTTAGGGTTTAGTTTTGAATGCTGGTATACAATATATACCAAATTTGTTTTATTTTTTCCATTTCAATTTTCCATCTTGGACAAACCATGGCCTGAAGATAAGATCAGTAGTCAAGTCTACTTCATTTATTATAGGTACACCCACCTAGGTCTAGCAATGCCTGGAGAGTAGAAGGTTTAATTCTTTCAAACCTTGTTCTGTTACCCTAAAACGTTGTGAAAGCTTGGCAACCTTTCATGGTTTAAACCTACATTTTTGAGAGATAACATGCCTATTACTTAAGTTGTATGAATGGGAACATATATGCCTAAGATGGAATCACCTATCAGACAAATAGATTTGCCTATTACTAAATTATATGGATGAGAATGATACGGACAGACACAAATTCACCCCTATGAACAACAGGTTCGCCTATTCTAGGGAATGTACGGAATTGGAAGATACAGACTAAACACAAAATCGCCTATGGGATGGGAAGACACCTATTCAGGGAACAAACAAACACAGGGTCACCTAACTAAGGGACCCACAAGCAAATTTGCCCCTAACAAGGAGGAACTCGCCCGAAGGATGACCTAGACAAGACTCAAGAATGGAATCACCCCTTTACAGGGTAGGATCACCTATCCACAATGAAAATTCACCTCTATGAGAAGCAAAATTTCCACTGAAGGTAGGGGAAGACTGCAACAAAGGGTAGAAAACATGGAAAACAACAGACAAAAAGGATAGACTGACTCAAACTAACAAAAAGCACTGGTATCACACAAAGAAGACACACAAGGCAGCACAATCCTAAAATTAGTATTAAGTGTTTACAAAATTGATGTAGGCCCACCACCTTGGGTGGAAAACCCAAGGTTAATACACTATGATACTGGGGTGGTTCTCTAGATCACCCTTTCTCGCAAAGGCGGATAGCTAGTGATTCAGTGGCATAGGGTCATCAATAGACGCCACGGGCTCACCTTCATGCTCTCTCTTAAAGACTATAGTATTCCACCACAAGGATTTCTATCTCAACCCAAGGGAGTACATGGTGAGTAACTTCAAGGTATGGTGTGCATCCCCCTACACTACACCAAGCCACGACTAAAAATAGGTCTTTATCTATGCTATACATGCTATCTCGTGCGTCCTTGATATACGCTAGGTACATGAGGCACAACCGTGAACACCAACCCATAACAAGCGTGGATCGGGAGCCCCAACGAGATACTGACAACTCAGACCAACCCTGCACGTCTTATCTAGGTATCAACCTTGCTTCGACGCTTCGCTAGACATGATGTTACTACATTGGGGTACAACTTTAGTTCTCTCCCCTTTATATACCCCACCGGCAACATGTGGTTGGGATCGTCCCCTGGGTGATGAAATCCCAGGTAAGTCCCACTAAGGGAAGGAAATATTAGACATTTCGGCTAGTCCCCAAGATCACACATAATGCAAGGGGATAGCTTAGACACCCTAGTACCTCTTGGGTAGACTGGAGTAGACTAGAACAAGTTGTGATTTATCATCACCCAAGATCACCGAAAGGTGCAAGGGGAGTGGATATGTCAACAACTTGCTCCCAAGCACATCAAAAAATGTTAATTGACCCTTTAATTAAGCTATGTGAACCTAAATTAGTGCAAAAAATAACAGACAAAGCTAACTATTGGGTCTTTGACCAATCATCCTACAGAGAATAGATTAGTAGTTTCAATCATCGGTCTTCATCAAACATGGGACAATGTTGTGCAAATCGTTAGTAAAATACCACAGTCATCGACAAACAAGTTAGCTGGTTAGTACCCGAAATCAAAACCAAATTCTAGCTCAAATTAAAAAAATTAAGGTTCGGGATAATTACCAATTCACTTCTGTGTGAGATGAATTTTCCCTTTCCTATGGGTCAAGATCACATGTTCAAGGAGATGGGCGAAGTCGTAGTTGCTTGTTGGATGGAAGGGGGTATGCGATCTTGCCTCTGTAACTGCTTCAAACTTGCCTCTGTAATCAACAATATCGCCCCTTTCTGGTAACTCTCTACATACCCACCTCTGTGTCAAGCGATTTCACCTATAACTGCAAATCTGCCCCTTTCATGAAAGGGTGGGATCGTGTTTTCCTATTTTTGATGCAGATCTGCCTCTGTAACTAACAAATTCACCCCTGCATGTGAAATATGAACCTTCAAAATTTAAAAAAACAACAAACAATAAAAATGACCTGTGATGTGGGTCCCACCGGGCGTGCTAGATATGTGTGCAAGTGAATTCTAAACTAGGAATGCAAAACAACAACGAAAATGCAAGATAGAAAACATGAGAAAAACACTCAAGATTGGCCTAGTTGAATCTAAACAAAAACACAAGAATTAGAACCTTTTACCTTGTTTAGACTGATAAATTGGTTGGCCCTTTGATTTCTTTATATGTGTGCTCTTCGATGGAAAAATAGCTTGAAACCTAGTGCAAAATGTAGCTAAAATGATGATAGATGCAATGAAGATTGTGGGTATTGTGAAGGATGCAAGATGAGAGCTCAAAGATGCTGCAATAATGGAGGGTGCTTGGATGCTAAGTGTATGCTTGCTTAGTATGAATGTTTGATTTCTATAATGGATTGTGCAAATGAGGTCCATTCCACCATTTTTAGGGGAAGTGCCTCTAAATAAATGGATGGTCAGGATCAAGCCAAGATGGACAAGATCAAAGGCTAGGGTGATTTGAGAGCTCACAAGCCCTCACATCCTAACATGTGGTAGATGATATGGCAAGGAGGAGATGATGTGGACATGACATGGAGGTACTACATAGTACCTTGGGATTGGAAAAGATCTCCTCATAAAGGAGGTATTTGTCCACATGTGGATGAAAAGACATGTGAGGAATTAAAAATTCCTCAAAAATCCTCATGGGGATGGGAGAAGGAATTTTAAATTCCTAAAAATGCATTGAGGAAATAAATGTGAATTAAAAATTCACATAGGGAAGGGGTTTCCTTCTCCAAATAGAGAAATAATTTAATGAATGTTGACTAAGGACATATGCCATAAATGGCATGGAGATTAGGCTGGCCTAAGCAGGTGATTAAGGTTGTGCAAATGCATGATTAGACAGATTAATGATAGATTAGAGGCAAGTGGGAGATTATGGAGGATGTGACTATAATGATGATTAGGGTTGTGTACATCCTAATCATAGATTAATTAAAATAATCTAGATTAAAGAAGATTATGGAGGATGTGACATGAGGAGAGAGAAAATTTGAATTAAAAATTGATTTAATTCATTTAGGCTAGAGTGACTAAATTAAATAAACTGGGGTATTTATTTAATTTAGAGAGGAAAGGGGGTAAGGAATTTAATTTATTTATTTAATACCTTAGGGGACATTAGAATAAGGGCAATATTAATCAAATAATAAATTATCTAATTAATGGTTTAAGTATGCAGGATAAAGGAATACGAAGGGGTGAATTTGACCATATGGGAATGGTCAAATTCAGGTGTGCAATTACAATTTTTGAATATGATTTTTTAAGATTAATAATAGAAAATCCCATTAAATTATATGCTTCAATATCATGTTTATCATTTTTTATGATCATATACATGAAACTACTTCTAAACAAATTATTGTTTGGCATAGGGGCAACAATATTGTTACCTCAACAAAACCAACCTGTTTATCTTTTGAAATACATTGAAAATTCTAAGATATTCTTTCTTGTTCAACACATGTACCTAAAATACAAAGATCCACAAAGAAGAAAAACAATATGGGCCAATGGGATCTCCACCCAACCATAGGATTGAGATTCAATCCACCCCCGAGCTAGGGTCACATAGCACTTCCACAAAATACTTTCAACATAGGATCCACTACCAAATTGTAACATATAACATCCACATTACTAAACTTGACACATTAAAACCACTAATCACAAGGATTCCTACACAAATTTACACTTTATATACTTGCACATCACAACATATTGCATTCATATTTCTTTATTTCGACACACAAAAAAGGTATAAATTAAATTAAACTAAACAAGGTGGAAGACTCAACCAATGCAAACCCCAACACACTACTTGTAGCCACACAAGAAATTCAACATCAAATTTCACATATATTTTTTATAAGAAAGACCAATATGACAACAAACTCATTACAAATCAACAAAGATAGATAAGTAAAAGGTTAGACCTCACCAAGAAATTTTTCTATCCATATTGAGGAAAACTCTCTCCATGAACTCTCTTCCATTGCTCCTCCTTCACAAACATGACAAGAATTCCAAAATGAAGAATGAAGAAACCAAACATGAACTCAAGAACAATCCAAAAACCCCCAAAAGAGATAAAACCCCCTCCTCCACATTAATAGAGAGAATAAATGGAAGGGGAAAAGACAACCTCCTTTTCAACTTTCCAACAACCCTTTCAACTCCAATTTTCGTCACTTTTCATAATTGAGAAATTAGAGTGGGTTTTGGACTTTATAAAAGGGATTTTATGAAATAAAAATACCTCTTACCCATAAACCTATCACCTAGGAAACATTTTAAACAATTAAGACCACATAAGGACTTCATAAAACATAAATCAAGTGATCATTTTAATAAAATGAATCAAGAGACTAATAAAACAACTCACATACACACAACCCAAACCACACAAAACAAGGTTAAATCACATGCCCATGACAAGACTAATATTTCACAAGGATACAATAATGAAAGTGGCTATATGACCCCCTTATCAACATTGGCCAATTTTTACCTGTTTACTCAACCAAGAATGTGTGTCAGTATTACTCATAATTAATGATAATTTAAACAAATGACATATGAATTAAAAATTCCAAGAATAATAATCAATTATGAAATTAGATCCACTAATCTAAAAAGTAACATACAATTTAACACTCCTTACTCGCATGATGCTTGTTATGGAGTCAAGGAACAATTGAGTGAATACTATCTGTTATCAAAATATCACCACTTATGTCAATAGAATATTTAACGTATAATGCATACTACTATAAGTAATATTGAATATCAATAATTGTCTTCATATTCACACCTACCCACATCTATGATATGTAATCACCTAACATAATGCAATCCACTTAATATACACAGTAATATTACCAATAACCGAGCATATTGATCATTACATAATTACATAGATAGAGAATGGAACTTGTCTGACTATCACAAGAATTCACAACAATCGTTAGATAAGATTAGTCAAGAATATGAACATCTTCATGGTGTAGAACAACCATCACTCATGTGTACTATCCAACATGAAATAACATAGAATATAACATATAAATCATAAAAAACTAATACAATTAATAAGGTCACAAGGAACGGGGTCTTACAAAATGAGAGAACCCCAAGCTAGACCACAAAGAAAATGAAACCCAAACCTACCTACAACAAACCTAAACCTATAGCAAAACAAAAAGAAAAATAAGAAATCTAAACCTAATTGAATTATTTACAAAAAAAATTGAGTAAGAAAGTTTCAAACAACATGGAAAGACACATGACCTCACATGGTTCCTCAACATATTCAGTGGAAAAACCAGGAAAATTCAACAATTGAGGCAAATTCTTAGGACCATGATTAATCCATATACGAGTTGTTCTTCCTAAATAGCCATAATCAAATTGATAAATTTTAGAATTCACAATAAGGAAAGAAATGACCTAATGTGTTGCTTGTTCGAACACAATGTCATGTTTATTTCCCACTAACATGCCTTGTAATGAACCAATATTGGCATCTAGAGGTATCAACTAATGATGCAAAATTCCTCTCACATTTGACACATGCAAAGCAGAGTCAGAATTATCAGTAGATAGCCTAAGGTGAAAATTAGATTGAACATTTTTAGATTGAACGTCATGGAACATTTCACCTATTCGTTTGTTTTAATGGAGCCTCACTATTAAAACCACTTAAATATCTTCATGTGCATCAGGGTGTCCATCAAGAATCATCAGAGGTTGATCCTCAAACACCCTTTCACTTGCATCAGTGTGATCATATCCATCAATCATAATTGTAGGATCATTTTCCTTAGCATTATTCAAAATTTTATGCATATTAGTATTACCAATAGAAGGTGCATCATCATCAAAGCATGACACATGTGAACTATTGATAATACATTCATCAAAATGGAAAGGGAAAGTTGTTAGGGTTTAGACAAATTGGAGTAATAAATATTAATAATTATATACAGATTAAATAACCTAGAAATAACAATGAAGAATAACACAAAAGAGATCAACACATAATTTAATGTGGTTCACCCAATATGGACCACATCCACAAAAACTCAACCATCCAATGATTTTATTATCTAGTGCAAAAAAAATTACAATCTCGTGAACACCATACGACAACATACATCCTAGCCACTTATAACAAGCTTTTTGGAACCTTCTAGAATTAGGGTTTTACAAGGTCTTTTTTCATGTAATGTGTTAATGGGAAAACCTTGATGTGTCAATGAGAAGAAACCTTGATGTGTTAACGAAAAAAACCCCATTTTTGGTTACGAGTGTATAATATTTGCATGATCAGTCACCACATACCAACAATCTCCCACTTGGAAACTGGTCAGGCTCCACACCAAACAATCTCCCACTTGGAGACTGATCCTGGATGACACCGCTACACTTGCAGCTCCCACTAGATTATAGGTTTGGCTGGTTTCTTATGTCCATTATCATTCGTGAAGGCCAACAAATACTGACGAGGAAATTAGTTTCTCCCTTTAAACTTCCTTTTTCAACATATCTGTAGGATTATCACTTGTGTGAATTTTCTCTAGCTTCAATTGTCCATCCTCCAAAATTGATTGGATGAAGTGGTATCTGATTTGTATGTGCTTAGTTTTTGAATGCAGAGTTGAGTTCTTAGCAAGATGAATGACACTCTAGCTATTAGTGTATAAAGGGCTATCTTCTTGCCGTTGTCTGAATTCCTCTAGAAAATGTTGTAACCAATCATCTCCTTGCTATCTTTTATAGCAACAACATACTCAACTTTAGTGGTTGAAAGTGCAACAACCTTTTGCAACCTTGAAATCCAACTAACTGCAGTGCCTCCTATAGTAAAAAACATACCTTGTAGTACTCCTACTATCAATATTACCTGCTAGATTAGAGTCAACATATCCTTTTAGAGTAGAATTTGTTCCTCCAAAACATAGTTTCTTTGAAGTAGTACCTCTCAAATATTGTAGAACCCATTTTATTGCATTCCAATTATCCATTCCTGGATTACTCATATGCCTAGTCACAACTCCCACTGCATGTGCAATATCTAGCCTTGTGCATACCATTGCATACATTAAGCTACCAATTGCTGATGCATATGGTATCTTACACATTTTTTCTTCCTCCTCTTGTGTCTTTAGACACATCTCCTTAGTCAACTTAAAATGAATAGGAAAAGGTGTACTAACTATTGGCAAAACAAGGATAGACAACTGAGAGGGGGGGCATGAATCAATTTTCACAGAATATTTAAACCTTTCAAACTTAACTTAACTTTAATCTCAGATCTGATGAATGAACAATAAACCACAAACAATCAACACATCAAAAACATAGAGAACACAAAGAATTTTTTACATGGAAACCCTGTTAGGGTAAAAACCATGGTGGATGTCAGTCCACAATATTATACCTTGTTAAAATTATAAAGAAGAATAATGGGAATGCACATACATTCAAGCACACTACCTAGAGCTCACTACTCAAATACAAGAGGGATCACTACCCATAGAAGACACATTGTCTTACAAAAATTCAGACTAGATCCACAGGGTATGAACTAAGAAAATAGCTTCTACAAAAGCCTAATTACAGTTTTGGTTAAGCACAGAAATACTCCTTCACACTTTGCTCAAAATTTTTCACTCTCTGCTCTACAATTGAATGATTAGATCACTATTCTCACACTTTCTCTTCCTCTTCTCACATACACACCTTAACTTCACACAAACAATGGCTCATATATATCCGCAACATGGATTTACATCAACAACTTTGTCGGCCAAAATAAAATATGAAATATAAAACATATACACAATGTCGGTTCAAATTTACAAGTAAATTTTCAATGTGAATCAAACATTGTCGAACAATATTATATTGTGGCCCAAAACAACATCCTCGAGCACACCAAAAATTCAAATTTTAATCTCTGAGGATCCACAACATGTTACAACCACCATGTCAGCCAAGAACATAAAAACCCGAACACACAAGAGGAAAATCACCAACCACAAACACACCGATCAACGTGGATATGCAACAAAGATAAATCATGATCTAGAAACATCCATAAGCACTAGGAATCAACAGAGAAGCATCCGCAACAACTAAAATTAGTAAAATCACATCAACTTCAATCAGGAACACTAACTAGAGTCACAGAATAACTATTAGAACACAACTATTCATAATACGATCAAATCTTCATACGAACCTCTAAAACTTTCGGTGGATAAACTAGATATACTCAGCAATAAACCCTTTAATCCACAATGATTGATCATCAACGTACTGAGCAAGACACCTTCACTGTTCCACTGTCAACTTGCAACTCTCTCTTTTACAATTTTCTCAATATCCTTGACATATACAACCTTCAATACATGAATGCTAATAGTGTTGACATCAATGGAAACCACATATCAGCAACACAACCACAACATCCAACAATCTCCCCCTTTGGAATTTATGGTAACACATGATTTGAAAAATACCATCAACACAACTATGCTTACTCCTCCTTTACGTTCTGACTCTTCTCCTCAACTCTTCCACATGATCTCCACAAGACTCTTCTCCCTAGATAATTCATAATTTTTCACATGGCTCTTCTCCCCCTTTGACATCAATGGCAAAGATAAGCATTATCTTTCCACATACAAGCTCTGAACCACATATTTGCACATATGACTACTCCCCATGAGTAGCAACCACAAAAAAATCAATCCATATCAGAATATAGCTATAAAGCACATGGATTGATGCAAGTAAATGCATCTCTAGTTCATATCAGGAGGGGTAATCACCCCTAGCATCCCTCTAAGATACTCAAAAGTATCCTTTGGCAACAACTTGGTGAAAATGTCTTCAATCTATTCTTTGGTAGGCACATACTCCAGTCTAACTTCTTTCTCACTCACTTTCTCCCTTAGGAAGTGAAACTTGATTGATATATGCTTGGTCTTAGAGTGTAGCACCAGATTCTTTGATATTTTTATTACACTTGAGTTGTCATAGTATATGGAAATTAGCTCATCATATACTACTTTGATATCTTTCAACATTTGTTTCATCCACAACACTTGAGTACAATTATTTGTAGCAGCAATATACTCTGCCTCAGTAGTAGATAGGGATATGGAATTTTGATTTTTACTCAACCAGGATACCAACATCTTCCCTAGGAAGAAGGCACCACCACTAGTGCTTTTATTGTCATCTACATCTCCTTCCCAATCCACATCAATATAGGCACTCAAATTGAGATCATTTTTAGGATACCAAAGCCCAAAATCAATTGTTCCTTTTAGGTATCTAAAAATTCTCTTTACTACAGTTACATGAGATTCTTTCAGATCAACTTGATATCTAGAAACTATACACACATCATTCATGATGTCTGGTCTGATTTGAGTTAAGTAGAGCAATCCACCAATTATTGACCTATATCTTGTTTGATTTTCCTTAGGAGAATCATCATTATGTGTTAACTTGCATCTGGTTACCATGGGTGTACCAACAGGCTTTGAGTCTTCCATGCCAAACTTCTTCAGCAACTCTCTCACATATTTGGAATGATATATGAAAATTCCATTGTCTAATTGAGTGACATGCAATCCCAAAAATAACTTCATCTCTCCAATCATACTCATTTCAAATTCACTTTTCATTTCATTAGTAAACTTCATACATAGATCATCATCTCCTCCAAAAATAATGTCATCAACAAAGATTTCAATAATCAACTCTTTATCATGATCCAACTTAAAATACAAGTTGTTGTCAGTAGTACCTTTATTGAATCCAAGCTTTAGTAAGTATTTATCCAGTCTAGCATACCAGGCTCTAGGGTCTTACTTGAGTCCATAGAGAGCCTTCTTCAATTGGAAAACCATGTCTTCCTTATCAGTCAGTTGAAATCCATTTGACTGTTCAACATATACCTCTTCTTACAACTCACCATTCAGAAAGGCTGACTTCACATCGATTTGATAAACTTTGTAGTTCTTATATGTAGCATAAGCAAGAAATAATCTTACAATTTCAATTCTTGAAACAGGGGAAAAGGTTTCTTCAAAATCAATACCTTCCATTGGTGAATACCCTTTACATCCCAGTCTTGCTTTATTCTGGACCACTTTGCCTTGTTCATTCAGCTTATTCCGAAAGACCCATCTAGTACCAATCACATTTTTTATCTTTAGGTCTAGGAACAAGAATCCATGTATCATTATTTTCAATCTCCATTAGTTCTTCCTTCATAGCTTCCATCTAGTGTTCATCATTACAAGCTTCATTGGGCTCAGTCTTGGAGATCAGACAATATTCTTCTGCAATCCTTCTTCTAGTTTGCACACCTTTATTCTTGTCTCCTATAATTTGATTTTTAGAATGATTTAGCTTTACATACCTCAGAATTTTAGGATTCACTCACACTTCTGGTTCTTATGTTCTTTCTTCTGCACTTGCACTTGTCTCTCCTTCCCGACTTTCTTGATTTATCAGAACAATTTGAACTTGATTTTGTGTTTGAGCATTCTTCCCTTTGTCTGTACTATATTTTTAGTCATCTAAATCATATCCACAGTATCTGGATGACCTAGCAGAGTCCTCATCAACTCTGACATTTGCACTTTCAACCATTTTTCTAATCTTCTATTATAGAACCGGTAAGCCTTGCTTTTAGTGGAGTAACCTAGAAAAATTCCTTCATCGCTCCTTGCATCAAGCTTGCCTATGTCCTCATCTCTCTTGATATAACACTTGCTTCCAAAGATCTTGAAATATTTAATAGTATGCTTATAACCAAACCATAGCTCAAAAGGAGTCTTACCAGAATTACCATTGACATTTACCCAGTTTAGAGTATACATAGTAGTGTTTGTGGCTTCTCTCCAATAGATGTAACGCACATTTCATTCTATCATCATTGTTCTAGCAACATCTAGAATTGTTTTGTTCTTTCTCTCTACAACTCCATTCCGTTGAAGGGTTCAGGGAGCAAATAATTGTCTTTTGATTCCATGCTCTTCACATAAAGAGTTGAACTCTTGGGAAGTGAACTCACCACCTCTTTCTGACCGTAGGAATTTTATCTTCAGACCTGTCTCATTCTTTGCCATAGCTTTGAAAATTTTGAACTTCTCTAATGCTTCAAATTTTTCTCTTAAGAAAGCAACCCATATCATCCTAGAGTAATCATCAATAAGCAACATAAATTACCTTTCTCCTTATAAACTTCTAATTCTAGAGGGACCACATAGATGAGTATACACCAGCTCCAGTATTCCATTAGAATGATGTTTTCTCTTAAAATAAACTCTAGTTTGTTTTCCCATCTAACATTCCTCGCATATTGTGTTAGTAGGCTTCACTAGCTTAGGTAGATCTCTTATTGCTTGAGTGGAGCTTACCTTGACAATGTTATCAAAATTCACATGACACAGCCTCCTATGCCATAACCAACTTTCATCTACTTGATCAATTAAACAACTTACATTAGCAGCACTCAGGTGAAAAATATTACCTCTTGTCTTTGTACCTGAAGAAATCATATTTCCAGAGCTTCCAAGTATCCTGCATCTTCCATCTTTGAACTGAAGATCATAACCCTTTTCCATCATCTATCAAACACTCAACAGATTATTCTTCAAGCCTTCAATAGAAAGGACATCATCAATGTTATGTTTACCACCAAGACAAATAGATCCTCTTCCACGAATCACACTAGCATTGTTATCTTTGAATCTTACAACCCCACCGTCATATTTCTCTAGACTTACAAATTTTCTTTTGTCACCAGTCATATGATGTGAGCATCCGCTATCAATAACCCACTCATCCTTTTCTTCAATTCAGGCTGCAAGAGATTTCTCAACTTTAGCAGATTTAGTAGCCACCAAAATTTTTTCCTTGATAGCAATGAAAACCCATTCATCTTGATTTCCATTTTCTTTATCAGACTCTTCATCAGTTACACCTTCTTTAGCAAAATAGCATTTCTTTTGAAATCTAGGTTTGTTAGGCTTAGACCTAAGAACACTTTTAGGACACCTTGAAGCAAAATGACCTATTTTACTGCAAGAGAACATTTAAGAGGAAACTTTCCTTTATACTCACCTTGTCCTCTCCCTTCTTTATTTACAATCAGTGATTCTAGCTCTTCTATCTCTCTTTCTTCATCTTCAAGTTGTTTCATCTCTTCCTCATACTTTAATGTATTTCTAGAAGTCTCTCTCAAATCATATCTTTGCTTGTTTCTTCTGGATACAGAAGCCTTAAATGCAAATTCAGTCTTAGGGGCAAAATCACCAAATTCACTCAACTCAAATGTAGCAAGTTTACCAATCAACATATCTCTTGTCACATTTGTTACTGTTCTGAGCTCTTCAATAGCACGAGCCTTTGATTTCTAAGAGGGAGGCAATGATCTAAGCACTTTAGCTACAATTTCTTGTCATCCAAGGTACCACCGACACATCTAATAACCATCACAAGTTCATCTACTCTTTGCATAAAAGAAGAAATATTTTCATCTTCACCCATATTCAAAGTTTCATACTTGCCTTTCAAACTCTGTAGCTTAGTGACCTTCACAAGAGCATCTCCTTCATACAAAATCTCTAGCTTCTTCCAGATCTCATGATCTGTCTTTAGATACATCACATTTGTCATTTTTGAATTTTTTAGAGCACTCAACAAAGCTTCAATAGCCCTAATATTAATCTCAGCCTCTTTAATCTCATCAGGAGTGGAAGGACCATTATGAGGAATAACATGTATGTTCTTTGTAATCTTCCAGAAGGTTTCACCAATACAGGTCTCAAATGACACTCCATTCTAGTTTTCCATGAAAAGTAGTTTGTTCCATCGAATGTAGGACTGTCCTTCTTATATGATGCCATCTCGGATCACCTCAAGCTTTTAAACTTCTTTAGAGGAACCTGCTTTAATACCAATTTTTGGAAAAACAAGGATAGACAACTGAGAGGGGGGGTGAATCAGTTGTCACAAAATATTTAAACCTTTCAAACTTAACTTAACTTTAATCTCAGATTTGATGAATGAACAATAAACCATAAACAATCAGGAGATCAGAAACATAGAGAACACCAAGATTTTTTTATGTGGAAACCCTGTTAGGGGAAAACCCATGGTGGATGTTAGTCCACAATATTTTACCATGTTAAAAGTATAAAGAATAATACTAGGAATACACATGCATTCAAGCACATTGTCTAGAGCTCACTGCTCAAATACAAGAGGGCTCACTGCCCAAAGAAGACACACTGTCTTACAAAAATTTGAATTAGATCTGCAAGGTATGAACTGAGAAAATAGCTTCTACAAAAGCCTGATTACAGTTCTGGTTAAGCACAAAAATTCCCCTTCACACTTCACTCAAACTTCTTTACACTTTTCTCTACAATCGAATGATTAGAATACTATTTGCACACTTGCTCTTCATCTTCTCTCACACACACCTTAACTTTGTACAAACAACCGCTCATATATATCCACAACATGGATTTACATCAACAACTTTGTCGGCCAAAATAAAATATGAAATATAAAAACATATACACAATATCAACCCAAATTTACAAGTAAATTTTCAATGCGAACCAAATGTAAGCAAATTTGGGAGCGTATCTAGTGAAAACTCCATGCAGTAGTGCCTTCGGTAACTTTCATTTCGATTAGGTTTCCACAAAGACATGTACAACTATGTCCAAATGTGGAACAGGCAATTTATTTCCTACATTGATCCATCTGAGAAAAACATATGTGAATTCAACAGCAATCAACAACACAGATGAAAGACACTACAGAAAATAGAACACAAATATTTTACGTGGGGAAAATCCTTTCGGATAAAAAAATCCCACACTCCAAAGATCGAGCCATTTTATTATTCAGCAACAAAAATGGTTACAATACAAATTCAGGCTCATAGCCTCTTCAGAGATTCATCTTGTTCATTCTAGATACAACTGGTAACATACTATCCTTGAGAGATCAAACATGGCATTCATGATCAGGAGAGATTCCAGCAGAATAACTCTGCCTCTCTCACTCTCAGCCTCAGCCTCATGGCTTCGGCCTTTCGGCCAGCCACTCGGCCTTTCTCTATCAATCCCTCTCTGGCTCTTAGCTCTTCAGCTTGTCAACCTGTCAGCCTCTCCTCGCTACTCTCTGCCTCTACAGAATGTTCAATGCATACATTTACACATTCGTTCTCAATAGGATTTAGTGAATCAGTTCAAGATCACACAACAGCAATCTACCAACTCAGCATCCCTATCGTCGTAGATGTTTCCACTCCTGTGTATATTTTTCCCTTTAGACCATTCAAAAAACCCAACTGCCAACTATTATAATTTTACTTCCTCTGATTGGTCCATGAGCCAAGTCAAACGGTCAAGGATCAATCCACTAAGTTCACATGTCGATGAGACACAAGAAGTGTCTCCCCGATGCTTAACGAATTCACAAACGATATTGGCATAGCTTCCAACAGTTAGCAAGAGGTTACATCGAACGCCATGACTCATATCGAATCCCTGGACATCCATATCGGTAAGAGATTCCTCCATCGGCAAGACGTATTACCGATGCTCACAAGTCATATTGATTTTAGCTTTGCCATCGGTAGAACATTACAATTTACCAAGAGTTCTCTTCGAGTCTCCTGAAGTTTCACCGAAGCACCAAAGTCGGCAAGACTTTTGTCTTTCGCCAAGACCTCTCATCAAGCAAACATGTCATACCGAGTCAGCAAGACATTTGTCATTCTCCAACACATCACACCGAGCTTCATGTTGAACTCTGAACAATCACCAAGAGTTATACCGACATCAGGATTCCCATCGACAAGACCAACACACTTCGCTAAGACATCTCACCGATGCCTTCAAGTTACACCGCTGTACTCGACAGTCGGCAAGACATACATCTTTTGTCAAGACCTTACACCGAGCACACCAAGTCTTACCAAGTCGGCAAGACTTTTTGTCTTCGCCAAGACTTCACGCCGAAGTCTTCAGGTTACCTCAAGCTCACCTTTCACCAGGAGTCATGCCGAACACATCCCACACCATCGGTGAGACAAATGACTGTCGCCAAGACTTCATAGCGAAGCCTTCAAGTCATACCGATGACTCCATTCGCCAAGACATCTTCAGGTTGCCAAGACTACATGCCGATAGGAACAAGTCATGTCGATTTCCACATCGGCCAGATAGACCAAAGGTCATGCCGATATCGGCAAGACTTCCTATCGTCGCCGAGACATCATTCCGATACATGTGAGTTTCCTTGATGACCATGAGCAATGTCGGCAAGACTTTACATATCGCCAAGACTTCATGCCGATACCCTTTGAGTTACTCCGAGTGTATTCAGTCGGCCAGACATCTCCCAATTTCCAAGAGATCTTCCCGAATGTTCAAGTCACCCTGATGACTACAATTGGCGAGACATCTCCCTATCACTAGGACCACATACCGACACACTTGAGTTACCCCGACGGCTCCAGGAGAAAACATATCGGTGAGACAACCCTCCATTGCTAAGACTTCATATCGAAGCAAACAGGTTACACCGATGACTCCAGTCGCCATAGGTCACACCGACATCTGCAAAGCACCCAATAACAAACCCTTCTATCACCGAGACATTTCCACTCTGCAAAGGGCTATAGCGACTGCACCAAGTCACAGTGATAGGTCAATTCGACAAGACAGAAACAAAGTCATAGCGACATGAGCAAATCACAAGATTACTGAACTGTCAGTCGACCAGACACCATGAATGTCACAGTGACCATGCTTTCTCAGAGGATTTAGCCTATGAGATTGAGACACATTTTTCCAATAATCTCCCACTTGACAAAGATCACACAGGCACCTTTAAAGCAACTAGGAACTAAGATCACACTAGCTCCACCAGTTCAAATCCCGCAATACTCAAGACACCCAATCAATATGATTCAACAGATAACAGTCCACAAGACAATTTGCAACAAAGACCAGGTATCCAACTGCAACTCACTGACCAACAAAGCAACCGATCACAGCCATTTAGGAATCCACATAGACCTCAACATGCTCTCATGCTCTATCAAGAAATCAGCTCCAACATCCAAGATGTTCACCTTCAGGCAACAATCCTATCATCTTCCAACATGCCACCTGTGGAAGAAGAATACAATTCCAAGGTGTATAAGCACCATTCCAACGAACACAAGCAAAAGATCCCAACGATCTCAACACCAAGATACTGCAACCACTTCACTGTGTTCAAAAGCTATATAGAAGCAATATCAACTTCAAAGCTTCAAACAGAACACAACAATGAAGTCATTATCCAGAAACAAGATACAAAACATCAGTTAGAACAACAATCAAACTGATTGCTCCCATCCAACTGATTAACCCACGCGACTGAAAATAGCACCCATAGCTCATGCTATACCATCCAATCTTACATACCTCATAGGTATCAACATTAGTAAACATCTGCCAATCCATTAACAGCAAATACAAGTTCCAATGTCAACCAGTCGAAGAAGACAAGACACATACAGGAACTTCGACTGCCAAAGTAATCCAGATCTGCAAGATCAAATGCATCAACAAGTCTACCCATACCAGCACATAGAAAGTGTAGCCATGTAGTACCAAGGAAAAATCTACAATGATATGCACAACCTGCAACAACCCGCCACAAGAAACATTTCTCTCACCACAAACCTTCACGACCATAGAGAGAAATACTGCACATCATCTTCCTGTAGAAAATCCTTCTACGTACACTTCTAATAGCCAGCTATGTCAAGAATGATCTTCTTCACATCCCAATAGAAATCCTTAACAACATCCATCCGTTCAATCATCCAAATCAAACCAATTTTAAAACATGGATGTAAACCTTTCAAAGAAGATCAAGCTAAAACATTTCCCATTTTAGGAAATCAGCCCATACATCATCTCCTACCAATTCTCATTAGTAAATGACATAACAAAAGCTCAAGGAGATAATACAACCTGTACAACTTCCACTATGAATCATCCAGAACCAAAAGTTAAACAGTAATTCAAGATCCATATCATGAAAGTGAACTTAAATACATTTGAAAGATATAATGATCCAAATACCTCTCAGATAAACTACCGAGTAGACCAAGAGTGGGAACAAGAATACTCCTTCAAGATATGTAAGTCATCATGACTAATCCAAGAGAAATCTCCTCATAGGTCTCTTATTGAACTCACGTTCAACCAAGGTGAAGGCTTCTCCAACTTTCTGCTGAACAACTTTAACAAGAGTAACTAGCAGCAACACATCTCTCATAAGAGAAAAACTGCCTCACCTTATTCTTCATGTATCCGTGAGTACTAGCAACCGATCATATCATGCTAAACTTTAACTGCATTACTGCACTAACACGAAGTATCTAGCAAGTAATCAAAGCACTCAATACACAAAGAATTTCTAGATCACTGTCAAAGTTCTAATCATCTGAATCAGGAACTTATCATGACATCATGATATACACATCCCCATAGGAGATACCATGCTTCAAGTGACCTTTCCATTGTCTAATGCACAATGCCAAAACTCCAGTGCACTAAAAGTATACCATGACATAAAGCAAATAAACTCAAACGACTTCACCTGTCAGGCACCACCAACATCTTAGCCAAAGACTCCAAGCATCCTCCATGGTTCCAAGATGTTGCACATCTTCAAGTAATGTCCATGCAACAAAGAAAGAACCCTTCTGCAACACTAAGGAAGACCAATCACCACCATGTGATGAACCCACAGTCACTGCTAGAGCTCCCATTGAAATGTGACATCCGAGCTCTCCAAGCATCATGACCACCTACTACAGGTTCCCATAACCAACTATTCAGGCACTCAATAGTAGCCATCCTCTCATCTCAAAGAAAACACCAATGCACAAGTGACCACAGACAAGGCCAGCTAACAAGTTTGTACCAACAATGAATCAACCTCATGGATATAGATAGTCCACATCCGAGTTGTCTCATAGCAAACATGTAGGTAAAGACAGCCCACAACATTGCACAACTCGTAGATCCATTCAACAGAAATGTGCAAACCCATCATTGCATTGAAAGCTGCATCACTGAGATATCAAAGAGAATAACCACGTAGACAACATGACTCAAACACTAGATCACACCAGATCCGACTTGCCAAACATGTCCACAATGAACACCATAATCAAGGAACACCACCACAAGAATGTTGAGTGACAAATCACTTACCAACACTCCCATGCAGAGAAGAAAACATACCTCCTCAAACCATGCACCAATCATGCATGCATACCTGCAACTATCTCATCCAGGAACACCCCAAAAGGCCAATCCCTAGACAATAGCTTAACAACAACTCCACACGATCACAAGTTTTTTTTTTTTCTTAACCGGGTAAAACCTACAAAACCACAGAGCCATGCAAGTACAAAACATCCTTAGAAAGGAAATAATAGTTCAAGAGAATCCAGACCCCTTTCAGGCCAACTCTAAACCACCAACATGTACATGCATCTGAGAAAGAGAGAAAGGCTATTTCAGAAGACTGCAAATCATCTAATGATTAACTTCATAGCCTTCAAGCATTCGAGGTTAACAGGAAACAGTGCTTTCCAACACCAGGAACCACCACCTAGCATAAGCACTTTCTTCCATGACTGAGAAACAATCTAGGCTTCTCCATATCACCCAGGAGCCTGTCACACAGACACCAATATGAAAGCTTTACTGCTACATAGCCACAGAGTAAGTCAATCCACCTCATACTCCAAGGTTATACCTCTACCAGCCAGGAGACACAGATCACAACATGATCAACTCCCTTTTCCGTCTTGATCATCCTTCAAGCTGCATGCTGTCTCAGAATACCACAAGGCTTCCACTCATCAAAGGATCGATACATCAGTCCATTCCTCCAGATTTCTTCCAGCCCAACAAATTGAGAAATCTTCACAAGAGAAATATCCAAAACCAACAACCAAAAGAAGGCTCTGATACCACTTGTAAGGAAATTTGGGAGCGTATCTAGTGAAAACTCCATGCAGTAGTTCCTTCGGTAACTTTCATTTCGATTAGGTTACCACAAAGACACGTACAATTATGTATAAATGTGAAACAGACACAATTTATTTCCTACATTGATCCATCTGAGAAAAACATATGTGAATTCAACAGCAATCAACAACACAGATGAAATACACTACATAAAACAAAACACAAAGATTTTATGTGGGGAAAATCCTTTCAGATAAAAAAACCCCACACTCCAAAGATCGAGCCATTTTATTATTCAGCAACAAAAATGGTTACAATACAAATTTAGGCTCATAGCCTCTTCAGAGATTCATCTTGTTCATTCTGGATACAACTGGTAACATACTATCCTTGAGAGATCAAACATGGCATTCATGATCAGGAGAGATTCCAGTAGAATAACTCTACCTCTCTCACTCTCTGCTTCGGCCTCATGGCTTTGGCCTTTTGGCTAGCCACTTGGCCTTTCTCTATCGATCCCTCTCTGGCTCTTAGCTCTTCAGCTTGTCAACCTATCAGCCTCTCCTCACTACTCTCTGCCTCTACAGAACGTTCAATGCATACATTTACACATTCGTTCTCAACAGGATCTTAGTGAATCAGTTCAAGATCACACAACAGCAATCTACCAACTCAGCATCCCTATCACCGTAGATGTTTCCACTCCTGTGCAAATTTTTCCCTTTAGACCGTTCAGAAAATCCAACCGCCAACCATTAGAATTTTACTTCCTTTGATTGGTCCACAAGCCAAGTCAAACGGTCAAGGATCAATCCACTGAGTTCACATGTCGATGAGACACGAGAAGTGTCTCCCCGATGCTCAATGGATTCACAGACAATATCGGCATAGGTTCCAATAGTTGGCAAGAGGTTACATCAAATGCCATGACTCATACCGAATCCCTCGACATCCATATCGATAAGAGATTCCTCCATCGGCAAGATGTATTATTAATGCTCACAATTCATATCGATTTCAGCTTTGCCATCGGTAGGACATTACAGTTCGCTAAGAGTTCTCTTTGAGTCTCCTGAAGTTTCACCGAAGCACCAAAGTTGGCAAGACTTTTGTCTTTCGCCAAGACCTCTCATTGAGAAAACATGTCATACCGAGTTGGCAAGACATTTGTCTTTCACCAACACATCACACCGAGCTTCATGCCAAACTCTGAACAATCGCCAAGAGTTATACCGACATCAGGATTCCCATCGGCAAGACAAACACACTTCGCCAAGACATCTCACCGATGCCTTCAAGTTACACCGCTGTGCTCGACAGTCGGCAAGACATACGTCTTTCGCCGAGACCTTACACCGAGCACACCAAGTCTTACCGAGTCGGCAAGAATTTTTGTCTTCGCCAAGACTTCAGGCCGAAGTCTTTAGGTTACCCCGAGCTCACCTTTCGCCAGGAGTCATGCCGAACACATCCCACACCGTCGGTGAGACAAACGCCCATCGCCAAGACTTCATAGCGAAGCCTTCAAGTCATACCGATGACTCCATTCACCAAGACATCTTTAGGTCGCGAAGACTACATGCCGATAGGAACAAGTCATGCCGATTTCCACATCGGCTAGACAAACCAAAGGTCATGCCGATATCGGCAAGACTTCCTATCATCTCCAAGACATCATTCTGATACATGTGAGTTTCCCCGATGACCATGAGCAATGTCGGCAAGACTTTACATATTGCCAAGACTTCATGTCGATACCCTTTGAGTTACTCCGAGTGTATTCAATCAGCCATACATCTCCCAATCGCTAAGAGATCTTCTTGAATGTTCAAGTCACCCTGATGACTACAATCGGTGAGACATCTCCCTGTCGCTAGGACCACATACCGACACAATTGAGTTACCCCAACGGCTCCAAGAGAAAACATATCGGTGAAACAACCCTCCATCGCTAAGACTTCATATCGAAGCAAACAGGTTACACCAATGACTCCAATCACCATAGGTCACACAAACATCTACAAAGAACCCGATAACAAACCCTTTTGTCGCCGAGACATTTCCACTCCAAAAAGGGTTACAGCGACTACACCAAGTCACAGCGATAGGTCAATTTGGCAAGACAGAAACAAAGTCACAGCAACATGAGCAAATCACAAGATTACTGAATTGTCAGTCGGCCAGACACCATGAATGTCACAGCGACCATGCTTTCTCAGAGGATTCATCTTGTGAGATTGAGACACATTTTCCCAACACCAAATGTCATCAGCCAATATTATATTGTGGCCCAAAACAACATCCTCGAGTGCACCAAACATTCAAATTTTAATCTCCAAGGATCCACAACACGTTACAACCACCATGTCGGCCAAGAACATAAGAACCTGAACACACAAGAGGAAAATCATTGATCATGAACACACTGATCAATGCGGGTGTGCAACAAAGATAGAGAATGATCTAGAAACATCCATAAGCACTAGGAATCAATAGAGAAGCATCCACAACAACTAAAATTATTAGAATCACATCAACTTCAATCAGGAACACTAACTAAAGTCACAGAAAAATTGTCAAAACACAATTGTTCATAATATGATCAAATCTTCACACATACCTCTCAACTTCCAGTGGATAAAATAGATACACTCAACAATAAACCATTTAATCCACAATGATTGATCATCAATGTATTGAGCAAGACACCTTCATGACCTTCACTATTCCACTTTCAACCTGCAACTCTCTTTTACAATTTTCTCAATATCCTCGACATATACAACCTTCAATACATCAATGCTAATAGTGTTGACATCAATGAAAACCACATATCAACAACATAACCACAACATCCAACACTAATTGCTTTTTCATTCTCCATGTTAAACCTTTTCAGCACCTTCTCTACGTACTCACTTTCAGACAAATTTTTTTTTTGTTTTTCTTGTCTCGTGTGATCCTCATACTAAGGATTTGTTTTGTTGCACCCAAATCCTTCATAGCAAATGAATTTTCTAATTTTTTCTTAAGTTCATTAATATGTTGCATGTTAGACCCAGCAGCAAGCATGTCATCAACATAAAGCAACAAGATAATATAGTTGTTGTAGACACTGAAAAATGTCTTGAATCATATCATACACTCAAATAAGGTTTACTAACATCATTTCCTCTTGAGACCCATCCTTTTTTTGCTTAATTAATTAAATTATCCTACCTAGTTAATTAATGGCATTATTTTCACCTATTAACCTAATTCATTTAATCAGGTTAATTCACCCCCTTTCATGCTAACACTTAATCGTGTTAAATTAAATAAATCAAACTATTTAATTTAATTCCCTAAATCTTCTTATTTAATTAAATAACCCTAAGTT
>VDFB02251881.1:0-27613 GCA_007258455.2 Sequoia sempervirens
CAACAAATTCTATCCGACCACCCCTCTTTGGGTATTTTCCATCTTCTCGTTTCGCATCTCAAACGATGCGAGCTAGTTCTCAATTGAGCTATCAGCATTTTAGCCTTCCATTTTATATCTGCCCCTATGTAAAAATTTTGTTCATGATCACAAGCAGGATTAAAATGCAAAACATAGTGCTCACTCTTCTGGCCAAGTTGCTTCAACCACATGGTGTTTTTGACTTTCTCTTTTACATACCTTTTCATCTCGACTCTTTTGCTTGGACACTCTTGCATGTTGATCCCCCATTTTCCCAACCACTTGACATTTTGTTTCATCCACGTGTTATTCCTTCTAGTTAATTCTTCTTCCACCACAGTTTTGGGCCAGTGATGTTCTTCCATATTCTCTATTCTTTGCAAATAGCCTAATAAGCGAACTAACGCTGCCATTTCCATTGGAAAGGCCCCAGCTTCAGCTAAAACAATCTCATAAGGGACCATAGTTTTTATTTTGAAATTACTTGTGATTAAGTGCTTTTGAAGTCTTTCTATTTGTTTCCATTTTGCAACTGACGTTCTGCTGCCCCAAACTTTGCAGCCATAAAAAACCACCGGGGTAACAAGCAGCCCAAAAAGCTTCTTTTTTGTTCTCCAATCCTATAACTCAGCTGACCTACATCTATTTTGGAGCAGGTAGAGAGCTTTCCAACCCCGTTGAATTCTTTTCGTCCTACACGCCTCCCAATTGAGATTGCTACAAAAATCTAACCCCAAATATTTGTACTCATTCACCACCTGCAAAGTGTTTCCCTCAAACTCAAAATTTATTTGTTTCTTGACTCTTTTCAACGTAAATATCATGACCTTGGTCTTGCTGATGTTGACCTGCATCCCCACATCTTGGAAGAGAGCTCGATCGATTAAACTGACAGATAGATATAGCATTCATGAAATTTTATTGCCTGTAGCATATTCTCCCCATTTTTGGTAGCCTTTAGTTTTCCTATTCAATAGCTATCAACACGTTCCTTCCTCTATAGGTAGGAAATAATAATGGGGAAGGATATGATTTAAGGGCTTGCCTGGGCATGAGGGCACATGAACGACAGAGGTGACCTGAACCATAAGTTGTCCTTTCACAGAGTCATTGGCGCCATGCCTACATCATCCATGGATCCACCACAGAAAATAAGCACGATGTAAATGACATTATAGAAGTCAAGGCTATTCTGATGGATTTTAAGCAGTGTACTTCATTCAATGGAAGTCTGTCTAGAACAGAGTAATGCATGGATCCCCTTGAATGGGTATTTTATTATCTTTTTCTAAAGAGCCGGGCCCCCACAAAAATGTTCAGAGGGAAAAACAATCTGAGTGACAATGGCTTGTTACTTAAGCTTACCATTATTAGAGTGTTGGCAGTGAGTTAGTGCCAAGGAATACAGAATAGTAGATGTAATAAGTGGGAATTAGAAGCTCTTCTTCTCTTATGGTGTACTGAGTTCGTGGACAGATGGATTGAATCCGGGTTATGATTATTAATGAATGACATGGGACTATACATTAATAAGACAGTGGCAGAGGCACTGTATTGTTATCTCAGTGCCTTCAGTGTCCTGGTGCTTTTAGATAAGAAAGAACAGCGGACTGGACTATATCAATTTTGTCCTTTTTTTTATATTGATCAAAACAGAGAAAATAATGCAGTCCGTAAGGAGGACTGCGAAAGGAATTTTGGCCCTTCTGCATAGGCCTTCAAAAATTTCCAACACAAGCAGAATTGATCTAAACAAGGCATTCCATGGGAGCACATTTCTATGAATCATTTGGTCAAACAGTATGACAATATGTGCATTTTTTTTTAATATATTTTTCAGCATTTCATCAAACAGTTGGCCCACATTTCTATGAATCATTTGGTCAAAGAATACGACAATCTGTGCATTTTTTTTTAATATATTTTTCAGCATTTTATCAAACAGTTGGCTTGTCTGCTCTATTCCTCAAAATCCTATTTTTATCGGTCACAACCTCTGTAATCAACAAAAACTTGAATGAAACATCAAGAAATAAGAAAAATAGGTGTGACAAAATAAGGTCATGATTTGAATCCACTATTAAACCTTCTCAACTTGCAATTCCTCAACTAAGCACATAAATGAAAAACCAACTTATCATTATTAGTTACAACTAGCAAGAGGGCAAGTTTTTGCTCACAAAATGAAAGTATTTGCCTTTAATCCTAAAAGGAAGAGGTTTATGAAGACTTGACATGTCTTAAGGGAACCTATAGTTCAATATTAATAAAAATGTACTTGTATAACTAAAATTATTTATTTCATCAATATTAAGATTATATCAAGTAGAATCTAAGTTTTCAAAAAGCTAAATGAAAACAAATCATTCATTTTAACTCTTATTTCAATTTTTTTTATATAAAAATATTATTTTTATTATCTATCTAGACTTTTAAATAGATGCATGGACACATAAACATATAAATAAGTAAAGAGATAAGAAAAGACATAAACACTATTTATTTTAACATTTACTTAAAAATAAATTTATTTTATACATTACTATTTCTAATTGAAAAAATATTTTATTTCTTAAAAGTTTTTAAAAATAAAACAAAATAACTACAATGCCAAGTGAAGTATAATGGTATGAACATGTTAACAAAGTATAAAAATTAACTTTTATATCTATACAAAATAAGATGATTCTTAAATAATTCTAATATAAAATTAAAAAACTCTTAAAATAAATTAACTATAAAATAATTATTAATTAAATTAAATTAAATTAAACTAAAGAACCTTTTATTTTTTATTTTTTTCCAATTTACTTTTTACCCTTTTCTTAGTTAGCAATTAACCTCGGAGTTTCATCAAATATTTAATTGGTGAGCTGTGACCATCACGATTTTCAAGGGTATGCAGAATGGTTTGGGGTGGTTTCAAATGTACAAAAAATTGTGTAACATAAATGTTTTTTTTTTTTTTTTCTTCAATTTTAAATGTATATTTATGTTGGAAAACTCTATAATAATATTAAGTATAATTTATGATTTATTAAATCAAATAGATAGTATTTTATTTTTATAGTTTTGGTTTTTAATTAAATAAAATTTATTAATAATTTTTTTTATTATGAATGTTTATATGTATGTAATAATTTAAATTATTATTAAAATAAATATTTATATGAAGGGATGAAGATGTTAACAATTTTTTTATCTTTGAAATAAGTTTTTCAAATATATTATATTAAAATAATTATGAAAATAAAATAGAATTATTGAAATAATGAATGATATTTAAAAATAAATAAAAATAAAAATTTACATCCAAAAGTAAAATAGTTCTTCTTAATCCAAAAATTGAGTAAATAAAATTAAATTATTGTTATGTAAATACAAATGGTTCTTCAAATAAAAATAAAATAGATAATATAAATAAAATAATTATGAAATAATTGTAAAATGAAATATAATAAATAAAATAAAATAAATCTTTAAATAATTCTAAATTAAATTTGAATAACTCTTAAAGTAAATTGTAGACACCTGAATTTGACCACTCCCATATGGTCAAATGCACCCTTGCATTCCCAATCAAATACAGTACCCCCTTCATCTCTAAATTAAATAAATACCCCAATTTATTTAATTTAGTCATGCCCAAATGAATTAAATCTTCCTTAATCCGGATTAATCTAATTAATTTGTGATTAGTATGTACACACCCCTAATAATCATTAGGGTCACATCCTCCATAATCTTCCACTTGCCTCTAACCCTTCATTAGCCTACCTAATCCCACATTTGCACAACCTTAATCACCTAATTAAGCTAACCTAATCTTCATGTCATTTATGGCATGTGTCCTTAGTCAACCTACATTAAATGCTTTCTATATTTGGAGAAGGCATCTCCTACCCTATGTGAATTTTAATTCACATTTATTCATCCTATGCATTTTAAGGAATTTTAAATTCCTTCTCCCACCCCCATGAGGATTTGTGAGAAATTTTTAATTCCTCACATGTCCTCTCAAGGCACATGTGGACAAGGACCTCCTTTATGAGGAGATCTTGTCCATTTCCAAGGTACATAAAAGTACCTCCATGTCATATCCACCTCACCCCTTCCCTTCCACATCATTTGCCACATGTCAGTTTGTGACGGCTTGTGAGTTCTCAACTCACCCTAGCCCTTGCTCTCCTCCACCATGGCTTAATCCTAGCCCTCCATTGCTTTAGAGGCACTTCCCCTAAAAATGGTGGAAATGTCTACATTTTGGATCATCCACTTTAGCAATCACACTCTTGCAAGCATTCAAGCCATCCCTTAGCCATTCAAGCATCCACCATTGTTGCAACATATTGAGCCACAATCTTGCATCTACTCACATACCCACATCCTTCATTGCATTCCTCATCACTTCACCATCATTTGGAGCTAAGATTTGAACCATTTTGTCCAAGAAGGAGCACACAATCGAACATCAATAAGGGCCAACCAAACCATCAATTTGAACAAGGTAAAAAGTTCTATTTTCTTGTGCTTTGTTTCAATTCAACTAGGCCTAATATTGAGTGTTTGTTTTGTGTTTTTCCTTGTTGCATTCCATTTAGTTTTGCATCTTAGAGTAGGTAAAAACACTTGCACACATAAATAAAATAATTCAATTACAATAAGTGTTTGTTAAATAGATGTACTTAAGATATATATACTAGTATATGCATGTTAAATTTGGTCTAGATTAATAAAATGATATAAATTAATAATTAAAAGTTGTGTTAAATTTTGTGGATTAATGGATTTTGGTATTAAATGTTAAATTATGAGTAATTGTAGTGAAAAGAAGTATTTAATTTTATTATTAAATAATGAATGTGGTTTGATAAAAATAAATTTAGTCTAAATAAGTCAAACAATATCCTTATAGTTTAGTGTAATTTAGTACAAACTAATAATTAAAGATTGTGTGTAATTTTGTTGATTATTATTAAGTTAAGAAAGTGAATATAGTGGTAGAGATACTTGGTATATGATTGATGAATGAATGTCATTTAATAGAGAATATATTCTTGATTGTTACTAAAATGTATTTTTATGAGTCTTGAATTGTGTGATAAATCTCTATGATGTCACCAATTATGAATTTATGGGTTTGGGTATACTCTATACTCATGTATTTATTCTATGTGCATGGATTTGACCTTGTTTAGTGTTTATTTCTACTCTACAACTTACCTGAATGCTATTTTTTCTTTGCTCTTTTCTAATATTTGGAGACTCGTAATATTTACAAATACCTTGAAAATATTATCATCATATCAAAATAGAACATTTTCATCTAGGTCAACTCCAAAAATGTGTGTAAGAGATCAAAGACATGTAGCATTCATATATTTTTAGGGAAGGATTGTCATTATATTGCAAGTGGACATGTTCACCTAGGCCAACCTATGTAAAAGATCAAAGACTATATACAAGCACCCAAGAATGATGCATTTAATTTTGTTCTTCCTTTTAATGCACCAAAGATAAGTGTTTCATTATTAATAAAGTTAAGAGACATAATTATAGCAATAAAAATAAATGAGTTGTAATGATATGAGTATTTTAATAAAATACCTTTAACTTAAATTTAATAGCCATTTACATGTCAAATTATTAAATAACTCAAACTTGTCTCTTCAACCCCTCCTTGCTTGATTTGTATAGAATGCTGCTCACTACAGGTTGTTTGTTTTTTTATTTTTTGTTATTTAAAATTGACAAAAAAATACATTTATCTTACACAATTTTTTGTACATGTTTGGAACCAAAACTAACTAAGAAAAGGGTTAAAAGGAAATTGGGAAAAAAGATGAAGTTAAGGGTCCATTTGACATAGATTTTTAGAAAGATATATATGTTAGTTTAATTTAATTTAATTTAATTAATAACTATTTTATAATTAATTTACTTTAAGAGTTTTTTAATTTTATATTAGAATTATTTAAGAATCATCTTATTTTGTATAGATATAAAAGTTATGTTTTATGCTTTGTTAACATGCTCACATCATTACACTTCACCTCTTGTTATCATTGTAGTTATTTTGTTTTATTTTTAAAACTTTTAAAAAATAAAATATTTCTTCAATTAGAAATAGTAATGTATAAAATAAAATAATTTTTAAGTAAATGTTAAAATAAATAGTGTTTATGTCTTTTCTTATCTCTTTACTTATTTATGTGTTTATATGTCCATGCATCTATTTAAAAGTCTAGATAGATAATAAAAATAATATTTATATATTAAAAAAATTGAAATAAGAGTTAAAATGAATGATTTGTTTTCATTTAGCTTTTTGAAAACTTAGATTCTACTTGATATAATCTCAATATTGATGAAATAAATAATTTTAGTTATACAAGTACTTTTTTATTAATATTGAACTATAGGTTCCCTTAAGACATGTCAAGTCTTTATAAACCTCTTCCTTTTAGGATTAAAGGCAAATGCTTTCATTTTGTGAGCAAAAACTTGCCCTCTTGCTAGTTGTAACTAATAATGATAAGTTGGTTTTTCATTTATGTGCTTAGTTGAGGAATTGCAAGTTGAGAAGGTTTAATAGAGGATTCAAATCATGACCCTATTTTGTCACACCTATTTTTCTTATTTCTTGATGTTTTATTCAAGTTTTTGTTTTTGCATTGCCCTAAAAGTTCTCTAGCAATCCAAAAAGTCCCCCCCTTATTTGATAATTCCACTATATAGTTAAAAATCTAGCATTATAATTATTCAATGCAATTCAAATGCCACAATTTTCAATAGATTTTAATCTAACTACCACATTTCATTATAAACTTAGTTATAACACACCATTTCATAGCAAACTTTGTTAATAAATTTATATAACGGTTTTTTTTTAAGATACCTCACAAATACCTATCAAACTTTACATAATCCATCATTCTCTAATCATAAAATTAAATATCTTTATCCATTATATTTACTCATAATTTAACATTAATATCAAAATACATTAATCTACAAAACTAAACATAATTTTTAATTATTAATTTATACTAAATTATAAATATATCATTTTATTAATCTAACCTTATTTTCAAAAAATAATCTTTATGTAAAAATTACTTATATATGTATAAAAATATCAATTTTTAATAATACACAAAAACATATTAATAAATTTATTTATTTATTTAACTAATTAAAAATTATTTTATTTATTAAATAAGAAACCAAAAAGTAAATACAACATAACCATTATTTATTTAATTTAATAATATATAAATTTTAAAAAACCATAAATTATACTTAATGCCTTCCGTCTTCATAGAGTTTTCCGGCATAAATATTGGTTAATGAAATGCTTCATGAAACCCTTTTTCTTGCAGCATGAAATTAAGATAGAAGTCTTAAATTCAAAAAAAATCTGAAACCGCGCCAAGCCTTCTGCATACACTTGAAAACCGTGATAGTTACGGCTCAACAACTCTCCCATTTTTTACGCAATTTATTTAATACTTGATGAAATTGCGCGGTTAATAGCTACAAAACGGAAACTGATAAAAGAGTAAGGTTAAGGAAATTAGAAAAACGGTGAAGTTAGGAGGGACCCACCTGACACAGCACCCAAATAGTCAGTGCTACATCTCGGCATCACTGCATTTTAGCATTTTTATAAGGGTGAGGTGAGAGTTTTTTTGTAGTCAATAGTCGCCCTGTACTGTGGATGTTGCATGATGCATGGCCATGTCCACCCCGGTGCATTCCTGGGGCTGGATAGCCAGTGCCTACTGTCTCACTGTCTCACCCAATTCCCCCTTCCCTTGCAAATCTTACCCGTTTACACCACCTCCATCTTGATGGCAATTCCTTCTTCTCGTCCATACCTACTCACTCACAAAATCTTTCGAAACGTTGTTCCGTCTACATGATGTTGGCAAGGATAACCTCTTTGTTCATTTCATTAGTTTTGTTAGCAAGAAAATTTCCAATTGAAGCCATGACTTCAAGAGATGAAGAGGAGTATGAAATATCAATGAAAAATTTAGAAGAGCCAATGCATAATCCTTCTACTTCAGGAAATTTAGCATGCACATTAATGTCATCCATCTCATACACTTTACCCTTTCCCATAATATTGTGTTTTGTCCTCTCCCCTCTTTATGGCTTGCCCTTCGCTATAACATCCTTTACCATCATCTTTTTTCTCTTCTCCTTGAAAGGGTTTTTAGCTTCTTGACTACATTCCCCACCACCCAAATTCCTTCTACTATGATCCTTAGAACTAGTAGAGAAAGAGGAAGGACTACCCTCAGAAGGAGACTTAGGTTTGAGAGAATAGGAGAAGACCATCTCTAGAGAGGATAAATGAGAATGATATCTCTTCTTATAGGTATGCCAATGTAATGAAAAAGATGTATAATAGCTCCAAGTAGCAATGAGAAGTTGTCGTTTCAAGGATAAAGCATGTTTGATAAGAAAAATAATTAGAAATTGGTATAGGGGGGATCCAATTCCTTTATTGAATTCAAGAATAGAGTATTCGTTGATGGATAACAAAAATAAGGATAGATCATCAAACAATTTATAAATGGAATGGCTCAACAAAGTAAATTGATACATATAAAAGGCTTGGAAGTGGTCATATAGTGTGACAAACCTCGTGATTTGGAGCACCACTTCATCCCAAGGATGAGGTAGACAATACCTTGCATAGCTTGTTTGAATCCTCATAACTTCAACCTTAAGAAATGGTCTTAATTCTTCTTCCCTATTCTTGCGATCCATATAAACCTCTCTTCCTCCTTCAATCAACCAAATATTTGAGCAATGAGCTCCTTGAAAACATCTCATTTAAATTCTCATCTTTTTACCACTCTAGAATTCTAATTCCTTGTGAACTCCACTACAAGCATGGGTTTGGACCCATTAAACCTCTCCATGTAATTGGAAATCCCCCCCCTTTTGAGAATATGCCAAACATTAACTTCTCTTTTCACATTATCACACAAGATGGGGCTCCATTGAATTGAGATCCCCTCCCATGGCACTGGAGAGTTTTCCTAGCCTAAGATTTTTGGTCTCTTGTTTCCACCTCATTTCACAAAGTCCACACCTTTTATGCTAGGTTGAATTGTGTTCATTTATATCACTTGTCTCTCCCATCTTCTTTCTCTCACTCTCACGCCCTCATCTCTCCCTCTCTATCTATATCTCATTATCTCTACCTCTCTTTATATATCTCTCCCTCTCCCCCTCTCCCTCTTTCTCTCTATATATTAATCTATTTCTCCCTCTTTCCACCCTCTCCCCTCTCTCCCTCTACCTATCTCTCTCCCTCCCCCCTCTTCTTTCTCTCCCTCTACCTATCTCTCTGCCTCTTCTTCTCACTCTCCATCTACCTATCTCTCTCCCTTTCCCTCCTATATCCTTCTCTCTCTATCTCTCCCCATTTCTCTCTCCCTCACTCCATCGCTATCTCCTATCTATCTCTCTATCTCTACCTCTTTCTCCCTCTCTTCCCATATATCTCTCTCTTTTTCTCTTCCCATATATCTCTATCTCTCTCTCTCCATCTCTATTTATCTATCTCTACTTATCTTTTTGTTCATCTCTCTATCTCTCTCTCCCTCTCCCCCTCTCTTTATTTGCTTATAACTCTATCTCTCTATCACTCTATCTCACCATATATCTCTCTCTCTCCCTCTCTATCTCCCTATCTCTCTAGATATTTTTAACTCTCCCTCTACCTCCTATATCTCTCTATCTATTTTTCTCCCTCTTTATTCATCTCTACTTATTTCTTCCCCTCTCCCCCTTTATCTACACACCTCTCTCTCTCTCTCTATCTTCCTACACATCTATATCTCTATCTCTATCTCTCCATATTTCTTTTTCCATCTCTCTCTATGTCTATCTCATTATCACTCCATCTCTCTACCCCTATACCTATCCCTCTCTTTCCCTCTCTCCCCCTCTCTCTATATCACTTATTATCTCCATCTTTCTCTTTCCATCTCTCTCTCATTCTCTCCCTCTCTCTCCCTCTCTATATATCTGTCTCTTCCATATTTATCTCTCTTTATCTCTCCTTCTCCTTCTCCCTCTCCATCTCCATCTCCATCTCCATCTCTATCTCTATCTCTATCTCTACCTCTATCTCTATCTCTATCTCTATCTCTATCTCTATCTCTATCTCTATCTCTATCTCTATCTCTATCTCTATCTCTATCTCTATCTCTATCTTCCTCTCTATCTCCATCTCCTTACTCCTCTTTGTCTCTCACTCTTCCCCCCTCTATCTATCCCTATCTTTCCCTCTCTCCATATCGCAAACAATACATGATCCTTTTGACGATGGAGATTGGTTATCTTTCCAATTCAAAGGTTTTTTATACTCATGTTTGGATCACTATATGTGGATGCATAGTTGATTTGAAGCTATCACTTATCCATTGAGACATTTAATGCACACAAAACATCATTTTCTAATTGACCTACCAATTGACCTCACGTGGTGCACAAATGTATACAAAAGACCAAAATTTTCCCAGTTAACCTTCCACACCTCTTCGGCATACCCATTGCACACCAAGGTGCAATTGCTAGTTTATCTTATCACTGTTTTTCTTTCTTTCCCCTTAAAAAGTTAACTTCATTTCTTTTATAGATATATATTATGTTACGTTGAAAGAAATCTGAAGCAGGGATGAGAATATATATTTTTATAAGGCATCACTTATTTTCTTTTGACAAAATTATGCGACCACCCTAATCACACAACCCTAGAATAGCATTAGCTTAATGAGTCACGATTTCCTATTTGAGATATGATATTAATACCATAATTTACATTGCTCAAGCCCATTTATCTAGAGGGTAATTTCATTAAATAGAAACTTAGCGCCAATGCCAACATGACCTGACAACAAAAAATCATTAACAGTATATTTATCTATATATATATTTTTTTGGAAAAGCTACCTTAGAGAAAATCATGCAACCCAGATTACTTCTCGTGACCGGACTGACCACTCACTGGAATAGCGCATGGGTAGCTAGGTAAAAGAAAATCAAAGTGGAGTTGCCACAAGCTGGAGGGGAGGTGGTTGTATTGGTCCCAAGGAGCTCAGGAACCAAAAATTGACTCCCATTTAATGCTGGTGAATAGATCCTATCACAAGATGGCTTGAGCACACAGGGTAGATAGGCACCTCTTTTTAATATGATTGGAGGATAATCTAGTGCACCATATCCACCTGAATGTTCTACCTAGGGTGGCAAAGACCGACAGATAGCTGGCCATACATCTTGTTGTACTAGCTATAGGGTTTTTGGCGCGCTCACTTATCTGTACGTAACATAAAGAAGGCAGATATCCTACCATTCGATAAACTAATCATTCAACATTGGTTGTGCTTAAAATATAAAAAAAATGATATGGACCGCTCATATTATGCAGTTGTCAGGCGGCCCCCAACAAGATTGTTTCATTCATGGTACAGTAAAGTTGGATATCTTTTTGTGCATCAAACTGATTGACATTTCCAAGCAAGTCATGGATAGAGTCATGACAGGAGAAAAGAGACCAGTAAAAGGGGGACGAGAAGAAACATGCACCAATTTGAAATGTTAAGGTAAAAATACAATTTATTTATAAGTCTACATTTTTATACCTCTCATTTCCAATTTAAACTCTTGACTTAGGTGCCGCCCACAATGCAATCCTATCATTGCGTTTGGTAATCCTTCAATGACTAAATGGATAGGGAAAGGAAATGAGACAGTAACCTATTAACCCCATTACATATTATGTCACAGACATTACTAAAATTCCAAACCTTAAACACATTTTCTCACTCTACTTCAGTGTGAAGGGTGGTACCCCATTACCACTTCCCTAGGCCTTTTCCTCTTACACAGATCCGGGTTTAATGAGTACAAGAGTTTAATGAAATGGGTGTTGGCGACCCTTACGTTTTTCCTATAGTGGACGCGCTAGAGGACAAGAGTTGGCAAATTTACATGAATCAATGGATCTAAAAGCTAGGTTCAAGATATGCAATGCATCAAGTTCAATGTGAGAACACCAGAAAAAAAAAAAGGTAGAGAATACTATCCTTTCTTGCGCACCCTCGGTATGCATATTGGTATCTTACGGGAGGGAGAGTGTGTAAAGGTAGTGGAGATCTATAATCGTGCTGCTGGCCCATTGTTTGTGAGAATATTTGTGTCTGATCTAGACACCATTTAATAGGAAGCATCATACTTTGTTATGTTTGAGATGGTTACAAGGAGGCATGGTGTTGCTCAAAGGCACGACTTCCTGCACAGGTCAATATCCCTTAGGAGTTGGACGGGGACACAATCTCACCTCTCTTTATTTTATTTTATGATTGCTCTTTTGTGTTTTTGCTGAATGCACTGTCATTCCTATATGCTCAAAACTCAGACATGAATATCTTTTGTTCGAAACTTTATCAGAGAGTCATTAGTATGTGTTTATTCCTTATTATGAGTAAATAAATTTTAACAACATTTCAACAACGTTCGTGCATAAACAAAATCAGGAAGTAGGGATTAAATATAATTATAGTGTATATGGTGCATTAAGAGTTTTAAACAATCTTCCTGTAGTCCTATTTTCATAACATGAGCTTCTACAACTGAATATGATGGCAACCGTCTCTTGACTTCTATATGATGGACTTCTATCCAAAATTTATGTAAACTATATATACTTATAGATTTACAGCTAAATTGTAAGGTTTCCTTTAGTATTACAAGGAGAAATGCATTTATGAAAGTGTTATTCTATAAACTATGCTCAAGTTTCAAACATGCCTAGCATCAAGCTGAGGTTGACCTGCAACTGAACCCTAGAGATGAAGATCTCACAAACAGGGTGATTCTTGCCAAGAGCTCTCTTAGGAATTTTCAAAACACCAAAATCAGAGGCCTAAGGGTCAGAGCAAAAATGAATTGGCTTGAAAATGGTGATAAGGGCACTAAATTCTTTTTTAGATATATCAAAGAGAAACAGGCTAGGGAGCAAATTGATTGTCTTACTATCAATGATATAACTGTACATAGTTAGGAGGAAATAAGGACTCAATTTTTTCTTTTTTATAATAGTCTTTTCTCCTCTAATGGTGAGACTGATGCCTCTCTCCATGCAAGGCAACATATTGAAAAGATTATACCTAAAAAGGTGAATTCTGAGATGGCTGATGAGCTTGGGAAGGATGTCACTGTGCAAGAAATCAAAAGGGCTATCCTCTCCCTTAAAAATGATAAATCCCCAGGAGCCGACGGTCTCCCTGCAGAGTTCTATAAATCTTTTCTGGACTAGGTTAGTGATGACCTTCTTCTTGTTTACAAGGAAGCCTTCGAGAAGGGAACTCTTGGCAGCCAAATCAATAAGGGGTTGATCAAATTGATCCCTAAGGAAGGTGACAAAACTCTGGTTAAAAACTGGAGACCTATAACATTACTTAATGTTTCATACAAAATTCTTGCTAAGATTTTGGCTGACAGAGTGGCTCTTGTTCTCCCTGCAATCATTAACTTTACCCAGACTGGATTTATTAAAGGGAGATACATTCTTGAAAATCTAATCACTAGTTGGGAGGCCTTGAACTGGGCAAATCTTACTGGCCAAAATGTTGCAATGCTCTTGTTGGATTTTGAAAAAGCATATGATAAAATTGAGTGGGGTTTTGTCCTACTCATGCTAAAAGCCTTTGGATTTCCTGATTCTTTTTGTCATATGGTCAAAACTCTTTTTTGTGATGCCACTGCCCAAGTTGAGGTTAATGGTGTCCCTTCTTAGGAAATTGTCCTTGAAAGATCTATATGGAAAGGGTGTCCTCTTGCCCCGACTCTCTTTGTAATTGCTTCAGATGCCTTACATTATGTGCTAAGGGAAAACTCATCCATTCCAAGGATCAGAGGTCTTAGACTACCTGATGAAAGTGATCTCCTTAACCTTCAATTTGCAGATGATACGTCAATTCTTTTGTGCTTGGATGAGGCCAACTTATCAAATTTGTTGGGCAAGTTGGATGTTTTTTGTCTTGCCTCAGGGGCCAAAATTGCTCCCTATAAATCTCATCTATTGGGGTGGACTGAGGTTGCTCCTATTTGGCTCAATAAGTTTGGTCTCCAATGGGGGGGTCCACAAAAGATTGTGAGATATCTTGGCATTCCATTTGCTGTTGATCCTAATATTAAGGAAATGTGGCATTGGGTTAGGGATAAGATTGATAGAAAGATTTCCAAATGGAATAGACAGTTTTTATCACTAGCTGGGAGAATCCAAATCTATCAAAAGATACTATCTTCATATAGTATATATTTTGCATCAGTGTGGTTCTTTAATTCCTATCAAATTAATAAAATTCAGAAAAAGATAAGGGCTTTTCTTTGGTCTGATGGTAAAGGTAAAAGCAAACAACATTCGATGAAGTGGGAATGGTGTACTCTGGAAAAAGCTAAAGGTGGTTTGGGATTAAAGGATCTTAGATTACAGGGCATTGCTTTGGCTGCAAAATGGGCTCTTGGTGCCCTTAAGGGTGAGGAACCATGGAAGGTGTTGGTTAGACAGAATATCAGTATTGCTACTCCTAAACATGCTAAAGCCTGGAAGTCCTTACCCTTCAGTAATATCCTTAGTAGGAAGGAATCCATCTTACCTGCTGGCTCTAATGTCTTTAAGACTATTTGGAAGGCATGGGAAATCTTGAAGACTCGACTCACAAACTGCCACTTTGTCTCAGGGGGTAATGGGACCATTCAGATCAATAGATCTATATGGTGGAATCTTGAACACAAGGGGAAACCCTTGGCTTTAATTCAGGGTTGCTTTGCTAAGAGCTGGGCCTCCAAAGGTATCCAGTGTTTTAAACATATTTTGAAGGATGGCAGACTCATAAACTGGAATGATTTGTGCACAAAGTATAATATCCCCCCTTCTAATTGGAGGACCTACTCTTTTCTCAGGGATGCTTGTAATCATTTGCAATTTCCTGTCACTTATAAAGATGATAACACTCAATACTTGGACTTTCAGTGGCAAAATGGTAATAATATACAAAAATCAACGATTAAAGAAATGTATTCTATGCTCATAGAACATATTGATTTGACAGATCATCTAAATCAGATATGGAAGGTTAATTGGAATAAAAACTATTGGCAATTAATTCTTCAGTTTAACTGGTCCAAACAGCTGGAAGCGAAAATTGCTTGCTTTAGGTGGTTGCTTATTTTGCAAAGGCTTTCATACAGAAATAATGCTAATGATATTAACATCTGCAATCTCTGTCGAACTCCTGAGACAATCAAACACATTTTCTTTGATTGCATTTTTGCTAAAGAAATTTGGGAAATGTTTTGTGATAACCAAGATATTTGGGGCACTAATAGATAGCCTCTTCCTGAAAAGATTCTTTTTCAAAGTTCTAAAATGGGAAAAACTGCTGCATTATTTTGGTTATGTTTTTCTTCCATTATTCTTTGGTTCATCTGGAAGGCTAGAAATGAGGACAAGTTTCAAGAGAAAAGGCGGGTGCTTACTGAGTCTTATAGAAGACTCATCTTCCACAATGTTGTCATGCAGGTTTATCTTATGGTGGAGCTTTCCAAGGACAAATTTTGGCACTACCTTTAAAATGGTCGGGCTACTATTGATACTATGGAGGCCCGTTATGGGCACATGTGGCCGGAAGGTCACCCAGGGGTCAGTGTTTTTATGAAAGTTCTCAGCGCTTTCAGGCATGATATAGAAGGTGGCCAGTTTAGGAGAGAGGGTAACAGATCCCAGGTGATACAACCTTCCTCTAATAAACACGCTGCAGTTGAAGCCCTGTTGACGTTATGCAAAGGAAGTGTTGTTCCAAGGAATCAATAATTATCTGCTTTGGGTTCCTTCGTATCCTTTATTTTTTGCTATAATTAATAGCGATGTATATGGCTAACTTGCCTATGGTCTGATACTATATTTTGTTGTATTAGTGATACTCTGTTGCAGGTTTACCTTGGAAGGTGGATACTCTGATACTCTGATGGTGGTCCATGCTGTTATTCTGTTTTAGGTTGTTTAGGTGGGGCTTATGAAAGAATTTATGATATTTTATGGGCTGCGTACGTACTTTTGTAACTAGGGATGCACTTTTTGTAATTCTTCAGGGGGGGCTGTTGTCTAATTTATAGTTGGATCTGATTCTCTTGTGCTCTGTATTTTTTGTTCACTTTATTCTTAATATAAAAAAAAAACATGCCTAGCATAATACATCGACAACTACATTTGCATTGAGGCATTTGGGCCTGGAAGTAAACTGCCTAGTCTCTAGTAACTGTCAAATATACAACTGTGATGAACATAATTACCATTACCAAAAAGATTGTCACATGAATACTTCTAACCAAAAATGTTAAACCTCTTTTTCAATCAGAACTATATGTGTTTATTTAGAACAGTATGCAGAAATTTTCTTGTGTTCGCATCTATTAAATGGTATTGAGCTAGTGTGTATAAAGCCCTTGACAATAAATATTCTTCACGCAAACTTTTCTCTCTTTCATTTTTTTTTTTTAATAAATAAATTCCTTTCTCAATGAGAAAAACATAATAATATAGCTATTTTATAAACAAAATAAAATGTATCTGAAACATAACACTTATTTTATTTCAAGACAACGTAGCAAGATTGGTACTTTCATTGCATTTATTCGTGAATAAGTACTTACTGCAACACACACCTTTATATTTTTGATAATGAAGGACTGATATAAGAGGCTTTACAACAAATTACCATACTCCTCTAAACATGAAGCACATTTTCTTTTCCTTTGCATATAAGTGTAGACCTTTTTCTTTCAAAAGTGAAATTAAGTTATACTATACAACAACTTTTTCAAGGCTATAACATTCAACCCAATAAGGGAAAAATTATTTTAACATGCTAGCACCAACACTATCCACAAGAGACATAGCTACTCCCAAAACTGTGAGCTTCTCAAATCTGCATCTTCCATATGTTTCTCCAACCTACAAAAGACACACAAATATCTCTAGAGGCCAATGGGATGCTCAACTCCCAACCTTTGGTTGGAAAACCAACCGCCCCCGAGCTAGGAGGCAACCAAGGGAACCGGGTACAAACAAACCCAAGCCAAAACAATATTTACACACACATGATACGCACAAGATTATTTTCACACCCACCCAAGGGATTTTCACATAACTTTAGGATTCCATCAAGAATCCAAAGTGGGGAATGGAGGGTGGACTATGCACTCCATTTGGGGACTTACAACAATAGCAATAAGAACAAGTCAACATCATACTCCCATCATTTCACATGCAACCCTTCTTTAATATCTTCTCTTTCTCCAAAACCCATACCACCAGAACCATTTCTACCATTTCACAATTACTTATGGGTACTCATACCCTTTTTGAGACTCTTCTCTTAAGGAGGGATTAAACTTCCCCATGGAGGTTCCTACTCCATACCATCCCCAATGAGGGATGCTCTTCCCAAATTTTGGGTGAGCCTAATCCCTATACAACCCTTTTCCCATCACATAAACAACATTCAACACAAGAAAACAAGCACCAAAGGCATTTTGAAAACAAGCATACAAGCAAACACAAGAGATAAAATACCAAGCACATTTTTACATACATATGTAATCTTGCAAATAAAAACATAGAGAAACAGAAAGAGTGGTGAATCTACCTCAAAACCAAGTTTAGGGAAGGATGGGTGGAGGATCCACACAACTCCTCTTCTTCCAAGTTCTTTCTTCAAACTCCTCAACCCCCAAAATTCAATCAAAATCAAGAATGCAAAAAGAATCCCATAACCCTTATTTTGAGTTTGTTTTATAGGAACTCAAGTTTGAATTCCTTTGAATAGGGAGCTGACATTTGTCAACCTCCCTTTCACTCTCCCAAACACACTCACCCATGTGTTCTCACACATGTGTGAGATCTTGGGAGCCTTCCAAGGCAACTTGGAGAAGTGGGAATGGAAAAAGACTAGTCCCATCCCACTTCCCAAAACCTTAATTTCGTCAAAGCTCTTAAAGGCCTCAAAAAGAGTGCCAATCATAGAATTGACCCAATATTTTGAGCTAAAAAGGTACCTAACCCATAGGTACCTGCCCTAGGGACCTTAAACCCATAAAAACACTTAAAAAATATCACTTTTCAAACCCCAAAAAATACCTAAAAGTTCAAATCCGAGTTTGTCCACTTGGATGGACAACTTACCACCTAGATGGATTGACATGGCATATAAAATCAATTTACAAACATTCACAAATAACATCACGAATAAAATATATTACATAATGGAACTATAGTCCCTCCATATAGACTTTAGTTCGGTTTCACTGGTTAATTTACTTAGGGTTCCCAAGGGTCACCTCCAATTTCCATTGGACATGGAAAGTATACCTGCACACTGGATGCACACGTTAATCCATCCAAGTAAATAATATTCATATAAAAATCAAACCATTGCATTCACACAAGTTTCATAATTCACATAACATAAAGATGCAATAACATAATTGAAACATCATTAGCCACCTATCATATCCCATTTTCATTAACAATAATTTTCATACTCATCCAGTTGCAACATGATTGGTTCAACCCACTTGTTTCATTCATTCATCATTAAGCTTCCAAATTCAAATTAAACAAACTCAATAACCAACATAAAATTAGATCAATCATCATAGTCAGATTACTAAGCATGTAGCATAATTAAAATCAAATCATCATATGGACTTAAATGTTTAAATATATTGTCATCAATGGTATCAATAGGCATAAACAATAACCAAACTCAAAATAATCCAAGTACTAGATGTAGCATATGGGTGGGCCTCACACATTGATTCCACTCTACTAATCCTACTAGAGGACACTCCTGTAATGAGAAGGAATCTAAGGAAGAGGATATTGGAGAGGAATCCTAAGTATAACTAGGAAATTTAAGTCATATGCTATGAATAAATAGGACATATACCTATTTAATCTATAAAGATATGAATAAATAAAAAATATTTTTATCCTTGTGTTAAAAAATGTGTCTCATGTATTTTGGATAAATTTATAACTCTTAACAAAGAATCTCATATAGAATAACATATGTTGCATTGGAATGAATTGATTCAAAGAGACATTGTATATAGTTTATGTTTCTTCATGGCTTAACAACATTGTGATGTACAACATTAGTTACATGATACTAGTGCACTAGAAGAAAAATAGAGTAAAAAAATCCCAATGTCCCAAGTCCATCTCATGCTAATGAAAGAGGATGATGTGTTGAGTGGTACTAGGAAAGGCTAGAATTGTAATAGTTTATATAATTTTAAGAAGGATAAACCACACATGCATAATCTCCTAACTTGGAATATAACTTAAAATCCAATAAATAAATAATTTTTGTTTTATTACTTTGTGCCTTAAATGAATGGGAATTTTATAATTTAGCCATCTATTATGTAATAATCAATCCTAATATATGTATATCTACACTTCAAGATACTAACACCTAGAAGAAGAAACATTTCACTTGATGTCTAATCAAGACATGAATTTGAATTAACTAACACTAATAAGAATGACCCTCAAAGGGATCTTGATATAATTATATCTATATTGGAAGAATAATGAGGTGAGATAGACTCCACTAAGTAGAACTGTAATGAAATTATAACTAATCATAAAGAATATAATAGTGATGAAGAATGAAACCTTTAGAAATAGGGAAGATAACATAAATGATGACCATGAGGAAGAATGGAGAGGTGAAGATGATATGATCTTTGAGATGTTCAAGGACCAAAAGAAGGTTTTTCCTCCTAAATGGGACTAAAAGATGGTTGATCTATACATAAAAGCACTTTGACCTAAAAAATTACTTCAAGCCTTAGAAGGATTAGTGGAGAGCCTACCAACTTCCAAGGTAGGTGGTAGCTTGTTGGGAGAATTTGAAAGGGGAACATGGTTTCACATGTAAAAACATCACATTGGACCTATTTTGTAATTTTATTTTAGAGGAGTTGGTTGTCTTAATTATTCTATGAACAAAAGATGTCAATCTTTAAACATTTGAGAGAAGGTATGATAGGGACCCATACTAGGAAAAGTTCACTTATTTTCTAAAATATGAATTGCAACATCAAAAGGATGAAATATTTAGGATCCAAAAAATTATTTTAGGTTGACATACTTATATTAGAAGAAAGGATGACCTACACAATCCCAAAAATATGATAGAAGTTTTGAAAGTTATCTTAATAAAGATCATAAATTTTAGGCCCTATCAATTTTGGGGAATTATGATAAAAAAGTTAAGGTTGATAAGCCTAAGTTATCACCATTTCAAAGCTGTGAAAATATGAATAGAAGTATGAAATTCAAAGAGTCTAAAGTAAAAAAAAATGGAATAAAATTTTGTCTTAACACAAACAAGAAAATCAATGCAAATATAAACTACAATGCTAATGCAAACAAAAATAGGAATCCCAATCTATGGTTAAGGAAAATACCAATAACTCATGATAAAGTGATATGCCACCCAATGTCTCATATGTGATCTAAATCATTATGCTAACATGTGTCCTTAGACAAATGAACATCAAGATAATGCTAGCCCTAACTCATAGCAAAGACAAAATGCTTTTAAAAGGTTACCATCTCTCACATTCATTGCATTCATTCAACAATTCATAACTGATGGTTCAAACATTGAACATGTTGCTTATTATATTCCAAGGTACATGACTTGGGTAATCCTTTAGTGTGTCAATTAAATTGGATCTATTGAGCACTTCATTTCATTGAAGCTCTAAAAATTGGAAAAACAACACTATTTATGAGGCATGAATGGGATATTTGTTATGAAAATAGCCATGTAAACATTAGTATTAGGTGTGGAAGTGCTACAATAATCTTATACTCATACTTGAAAATCAAACATATAGTAGTTTTTATTTTGTTTGTACATTGCATATTGAAAACCTAGAATGTGATTTTGTGCATACTACAAATAACTACAAGTCATCTCCTTAATTAGAGTTTTAGGGTTTTAGCTTGGTTTTTAGTTACAAGGGATCTTCCCCTTTCAAATGAAGGAAAGATTTACTTTACACACTATTTTGTTTTACTTTGTTTTGAAAGAGACAAAATAAAATAATAACTCTTTATCTAAATGTATGCCAACATCACATATACCATTGCTAGAAAAAATATTTGGAAGGTTTGAGAATGTATTAAGTCACATATTATTAAATATTAATAAGTGTCACATAGTGACTAGTGATAAATTTAAGAAACCCCCCTTGAAAAAGGATATAAAATCTTCGCAAGTCTTTCATTTAAAAAAAAATAGTAATTAATATTGCGAATCTTTTTTTTTGAAAAAAATAGTAATTTTATTGGTGAACTTTTTTAAATAACTAGAAATTTGTAGAAAATCTTGTCAAATCTTGATGAAAATTAGGTAAATTCATTAATTACCATGGCAAGTCATTCCTTTTGAAAAAAGTAAATTCCTATGGAAAAGTAAGGGCTTGATTATGGCAGTTATTGACTAGTTCTAAGTTTAAGGCATAGTGCTCGCACCTATAATTCCTTAATTCCTTAAAATTTTAAATAAAACATTGAATATTTTAAATCAACCCTAAATTATTTTTCACCATTGTTGATTTTATTTATGATCTAATGGTTTCAAGGGTTCAATTTTAGGTCCCATGGGTATTGGATCTCTACTATAACTTATAAAATTTAGGCGAATCTAATCTAATTAGGTATTGAATATTGTAGAAATTAAAATTTTAATAAAATAAATGTATTGGTGATTTAACTAGGACTAAAATAAAATTTTATAAAAATGTGGTGATTCAGGTCACCTTACAACTTATACTATTAGCAAAATTTTGAATCCCCAATTTCAACTATTAGCCAATTGACGAATATTAGCCACTAAAAAAATCATTGATAGTGACTAGCCCCTACTATGATAACATGTTTAAAAAATAGTTTAATTAGTTAAGTTATATGTTTTAAGAATCAAAATATCACATTCCAAATAAAAGTTGTATACTATGTACTTAGTACTTATTTAATAATTTCCTTAAAATAATGGAAGAAAAAAACTCATATTTATGAGATTGTACTTGTTGTATGACTAATATAGTTTGTTCAACTATCTTTCATTTGTAATAATGTACTAGTTTTAATTGTATTTATTTATGTATTTGCCAACAATCACCAATAATTAGTTAAAATAGAGTCTAGTTTATTGATTCGACAAGAAGCAATAATTATTGGTGGCAATATGAGAATTATATTGACTACAATATCATGTACATTAATTCTCTGTAACAATAAAGTTTGTTGTAATTATAGAGAGAATAGGTGATTTGAAGGAGTAAATATGAGGATGTTTTTATTCAACCTTACATGAAGGAGAAGAGGGGTGCATCTATCATTGTATAATATTTTTTTTGAAATTGCATGGAGGACCTTGTCATTTTTCAAACAAAACAAAAATTAAATAAATAAAAACTTATGCTATTAAGGAAGTTTGTTAGCTTTATTTTTGTTAGATTTTTCATGAGAAAAGAAAATTGTCCATCATAGCAACAATTTAACCCTATCAAAAATTAAAATCTATCAATTTTATTCTCCAACCACCTAAGAAACAAATTGTGTTCTATTACAAACTCTAGTGAACTATAAAAATTACTTTTAGTTATTTCTACCTATAAACATAAGCAAATAGAGAGCTCATATTTTTTTTTAGGACAACACCCCTAAAATAAACCCATTTTAAAGGAACACTACAATAATATATGAGAAAATATTAAAGATAATATACCAATGTAGATACTACCAGGTAGCTAACACACCCACAAGGAGGAGACCTTCCAATAATGGACTTTTCATTACTCAAAAGTCACAATAATCAAAGAAAGTATGGTATATGAATATTAATGAAGGAAATACCCATTATATAAAAAGTATCTTGATACCACAAGAGCCAAGGAGAGTAATAAAAATAACTTGTGGCGTATCCAGCTTGTGAATAAAAAATGAAAACATAGGGTAAAACTTTTAGAACCACCAAATCCAAACCCTAAACTAGATAGTAAGAGGAAGCTCAAAGTAACCAAAGATAGGATAGTTTTTGGTTTGTTTATATTGCACATTGAAAATCTATAAGATTATTTTGTGCACACTACAAATAGCTACAAGTCATCTCCTTAGAGTTTTAGGGTTTTAGTTTGGTTTTTAGTTACAAGGGAGCTTCCCCTTTTAATTCAAAGACATGTTTTACTTTACATACTATTTTGTTTTACATTGTCTTGAAAGAAACAAAATACAATATTAACACTCTTTATTTAGACATCTAATATCATTTATACCATTGTTGAAAAAATTATTTAGAAGGCTTGAGAATGTATTAATGTACTTGAATTGGAGATAAATTATTAAATAGTATCTCTATTGATAAGTGTTACATAATGACTAATGCCTACCATGGTAACATGTTTAAAAATTAATTTAATTGGTTAAGTTATATGTTTTAAACATCAAAATATCACATTCCAAACAAAAGTTGTATACAATGTATTTAGTACTCATTTAATAATTTCTTTAAAATAATGGAAAAAAATACTCGTGTTTATGAGATTGTACTTACTATTGTATGATTATAGTTAGTTCAATTATCCTTCATTTGTAATAATGTACTAGTTTTAATTGTATTTATTTAGGTATTTGCCAACAATTACCAATAACCAAGTAAAATAGAGTCTAGTTGGTTGATTTGACAAGAAGCAATAATTATTGGTGGCAATATGAAAATTATATTAATTACAATATCATGTACATTAATTCTCTGTAACAATTAAGTTTCTTTTATGGAGAGCATATGTGATTTGAAGGAGAAATTATGAGATGTTTATATTTAACTTACACAAAGGGGAAGAGGGGTGCATATATCATGGTATAATATTTTTTTGAAATTGCATGGAGGGCCTTAACATTTTGTAAACTTGAAACAAAAATTAAATAAATAAAGACTTATGTTATTAAGGAAGTTTGGTAGCTTTGTTTTTGTTGGATTTTGCAAGAGGGAAGAAAATTGTCCATGAGACTTCGGTACCACGAGGACAATGGGGAGACTAGATCTCGTGACCTCTTCCTTGCAACAAGATGCTTTAGCCAATTGAGCTAGACCCACTGCCCTAACAATTATAACCTTATCAATAATTAAGATGCATCAATTTTATGCTCCAACCACCCAAGCAACAAATTGTGTTCTATAACAAACTCTACTAAACTATAAAAATTACTTTTACTTATTTATGCCAAAGACGTTTCTTATTTGAAAATAGCCAAGCTAATTTGTGAAATCAACGGTTAAAAGATGAGGAAAAGCAATGCAAGACACTTAAAAATATCTCGTCTGTTGATTATTTCTTGTCATTTTTTAACCATCACCATTTTTCCCATGTTTGGTTCCTTCCTTCACTTTCCGTCCATATTTCCATTTACTCCCTCTATATATACCTTTGTGGTAGGGTACACCTTCACCAATAAAATATTTGGTTTTTTTATTAGATAGAGAACATCTCTTAATCCATTCTGATTCAGGGGCACTGTTTGATTTGTCCCTATATTTTTTCTGTTTAATGTTCTTCATGTATTACCTTAAAATACTATACTCTTCTCACTATTATATTTATATTTTATAATATATATGAGAATCTCAACATAAGAATAACTTTAAATATAATTCAATTATTTATATAGTTTAAATAATAGATATATTAAAATATTTAATATTTATTAAATACTATATTTTTTGAATATATAATATTTTTTAAATACTATTTAATACTTTATATTATATGAAATTCCAAAATATATTATATAATAATAAATAAACACTATGTTATTGTATAATATTTACACTATGTGTTATGAAATATTCATATTATATTATATTGGATTTATATTACAAGCAATTATGTAATTATATTAATTTATATATTTATATTTACATTATTTATATATTAATATTATATTTGATTTATTAAATATTTTGTATTATATAATGTGCTATATTATATACTATATTATTTAATTATGTCCTTATTTATATACATCATTATTACTAATTATTTATATAGCTATTTATATTATTTATTATTTTTATGTTTAGATTATATATATTATTTATTATATTTATATATTATATAGTGTAGTATATAATATAACATTATTTATTATATTTACATTTATATTATATATTATATTATATATCAAACTTTATATTATATAAATAATAAATACATATAAATAGGGGTTAATCTCATAGCATGAGGGTAAAGTGGTGGCATTATTTTTGTGACCACCAAGGTTCAAAGATCTACTAGGCTATTGTGATCGCGAGCCTTGTGCTCTTGCTAATCTAATGTGTTCATAGATTTGAACCTTAGCATTGATATAATTGTTGGAGTTCATGTCAAGTGACTCTATGCTCCAGATTGTGCTCTAGACCATTGCTAGGCTAGTGTGCTTGTAGGCATTCACCCTTTTGGTTCCTTTTGGGTTGTTGTGTTTACGGGTCTAAACTATTCATGTTAATGTCGGGGATGAGGTCCACTGTTTGTGGCCTCACATGCCATGTTAAAACTCCCTCCTCACTAGACAAAAATAAATAAACAAATAATATTATATAACACATTATTTTATTTATTATTATATTTAATATAGTGTAATATATAACTTATGATATTACATAATATAAACATAAGTATAATAAACAAAATAATGTAAATATATATCTATTAGAATATAATGTGAATAAATTGAATAATATATAAATAATAATATATAATCATTCACACAATCTTGTTGTTTATTAAGCCTCAAGTTTTGTGCAGGAGCCCATCTATGGTCCATCAATTGCATCCTCTTTCGATGTTTTTACCATAGCCTTGCATCATGTTGTTCCCCTCAAATAGCCTTGGGCCTTGCCTTCTGTCAAATCTCTCATCAATGGAAGAAACAAACCACCAACAATTTTGCAACTTCAAGGTTTCAAATGTTTGTCTGCTCACCTCTACCGGTCCAATCCAAACTACAAGCCTATGTTGAAACTTGGAATGCACACAAAGAAATGTTAATTGACATGAAAATAGAAATAAGATGAAGATAACCAAAGGGAGAAAAAAGAGAAAGGAAGAGAGAGAAAGGGAGGGGGAGCAAATGAGACAAAGAGAGAAAGGGAGATATAAATAACAATTTATAATCATTAACACAATCTTGTTGTTTCTTAAGCCTCAAGTTTCATGCAAAATCCCATCTGTGATCCATCTATTGCACCCACTCTAGTGATGCTTTTACAATAGCCTTGTCCCATGTTGTTTCACTCATAAAGCCTTGGATTTTACCTTCTACCAAACTATCACCAACCAAAGAAACAAATCACCAACAATTTTGCAACTTCAAGGTTTCAAATGTTTGTCTACTCAGCTCTATTGATCCACTCTAAACTACAAGCCTCTGTTGAAACGTAGAATACCCACACAAGGGATGCCAATTGACATGAGAAAAGAGATAAGATATAGACAAGTGAAGGGAGAAAAAAAGAAAGGAAGGAAGTGACATAAAGAGAGGGGGAGCAAATGAAACAAAGTGATAGATATATAAACAATAGTATATATGAACATTAACACAATCTCGTCATTTCTTAAGCATTGAATTTCATGCAGGAGCCCATCAATGATTCATCTATTGCATCCTCTATTGCAATTTTTTTACCATAACCTTGCCTCATGTTATTTTTCTCATAAAGCCTTGGGATTTACCTTCTACCATACCTATCACTAATCAAAGAAACAAGCCACCAACGAATTTGCAACTTCAAGGTTTCAAATTTTCATCTACTCAACTCTATTGACCCAATTCAAACTACAAGCCTATGTTGAAACTTGGAACATACGCACAAGGAATGTCAATTGACATGAAAATAGAGATAAGATATACAAAATCAAAGGGAGAAAAAAGAAAAAGAAAGGAAGAGAGAAAGAGAGGGCAAATGAGATAGATAGAGAGATAGAGTTAGAGAGAGAAATAAAGATAGAATGAAGGGATGGAAAGAGGAAGAGAGAGATACACAAAGAGAGAAGAGAGAAATAAAGATAGAGATAGAGGGGAAGAGAAATAGAGAAATAGAGAGATAGAGAAGTATCTATCTATTCCTCTCTCTCTCTTTATCCCTCTCTTTCCTCTCCATACCCCTCTCCTCCATCTCCATATCCACCTCTATCTCTAGCCTCAGGTCTCCATCTCTATCTCCTTACCCCTCTCTCTCTCACTTGTCCCTCCTCTTTCCCTCCCTCTTTCTATCCCTCTCTTTCTCTTCCTATTGCAAACATAACATGTGCTTGTTGGTAATGGAGCTTGATTATCTTTCTAATTTAGAGGTTTGGTTTTATTCATGTTTGGATCCATGTAAGTATATGCATAGTTTATTTGAAGCTATCACTTCTC
>VDFB02251882.1:0-29884 GCA_007258455.2 Sequoia sempervirens
AATTATATCTTTGAACATTTGTTTGAGATAGGCAGAACTTTTCATATAAAATGGTATGGCATGGGCATAGAAAAAATTGGCAATGGAAGACTTAACCATCTCTCATGATTGTGCATTAAACATCCTTGCAATAGTAGTTGCTCTTTACTTTCCCTTGGTAGAAGTAGAATCCTGTCCCCTTTTGACTCCCAACATCTATGTTTTGGGTAGGCAATAACACATTAGGTTGCATAGTCTCTTTTGGAATTCCCTTATTTTTGGCCTCTCCCTCCATGTGCAAACTAATCACCTTAGCCTTTTTAGCTAGGGTTATGTTGATGTGTTTTTCGTGACCGCACCAACGCAGAATAAAGTCGCCAACGGCTACCCTATCCTCTCTTGATCAAAGTATTCCGCACGCTAAGATTGCAAGAAAGTTCGTGCGTTCAACTCTAAGGTTCCTTTAGTGCGAATAGGCTCAGTTGGATCGATGTGATTTGCTGGTATTTCAAGGGGACTTACGGAATTGTTCAACAGCAAAGGAAGGGGTTTTCACAATTCGACAGATTTATCAATGAAGCACGGGTTTCCTATTCTAACCAGAAAGTACAGAATTTAAAGTGGTGCAAGGTTTAGAGAGTCTAAATCTATTCTAAGGCATGGGACATGGCAATCAATTCTCACAAGCTTCAACCAGGCTCTGCTTTGCCTCGCTTCGGACAGCCTCCACAGAATCGGTGCAATCTTCAGAGGAGTAGCTCAAGGTGTTCAAATCACAACTTAGCATGAAAATACCATCACAACGACACATATAAACATACAAATCATGATCGAAGTTAAGTATACATTATTCCAGTTGACCACACAAGGCACTTTCACCATCAGCGAACACACTAGTGGTATGGATAGACGAAGTTTGCTCAAATTGAAGACCACATTCCACAACTAACATCTACTTGCATGAAAATGAAATTATGCTACTCTACGCTACTTGAAGTAGAAGGGACGAAGAAACCTTGCTAGCTATCCATAACAAAGACGAATTTCACCATCAATGAAAAGATCTTTTATTATGAAAGTTTTACACAACAATCTCTTGCAAAATTTTTCAAAGGAAAACCTTCCTTCTTCTTCAACTACACTATCAATCTACGCTATGCTACTTCTAAGCTATCACCTAGCTGTATGTCTACTGTCTAACTTCTACTTCTAATTTCTAATGAATACAAATGAGGGGGACTCCCCCTTCTATAGTTGGCCAAGTCCAACGGACGGCTCAGATTACAATCGGCTGGATGGCCCAGTTTGTGCCACCTCAGCCCTAAACAAGATTCACCCTAAAAACCGCCACCAAGAGGAGTGGGGTAATAAATGAGCCATTAATGTCCATCATCCTTCTAGAAGATTCCAACTTTGAAATGCGTTCACATTGTTCTTGATCTTCTTCTTGACATTGTTCTTCAACTTCTTCCTTGTCACTTGAGCTGGGCACATATTAAGTCTCAAAACTTAGCCACTTTTTGCAACTTCCCTTCCTTTGATGTTGAAATGTCATCTCTTGATTTTCATTTTATTATCGTACCTGGTTCTCGACGCTTTCTCTTGTAAACAAGGCGGAGAAGAGCATTGAACACTTCTGCGTATTGCACCACTTACTTTACCAGACTTTCACGCTTCTATCCCAGTTAATTCATCGCTTCCTACATAATTAGCTTAATCCTCGCTCAAATTCTTCATGCCTCAGCCAAATTTCAACCTCCTCAAGGGCGTATTAAGAGATGTACTTTAAGATCATCTTTTGAAGGTGTTAACTTCAACTGCATCTTCTTCAAGAAATTTATTCCACCAGTTGAAGCGTTGACAATTTTGATTTCATTCATCTCCGGCTCAGGAAGATTATCTTCACGAAGAATTTGAGAAAATTCACCTAGGCAGTTCCTTTCAAATTCATCGTCTGAAGGATTTTACCTTGAAAACACATTTTCTTCACTTTGCCTTAGAAATTTTTTCAAATTTTCCCTAGAAAAATTTCACAATTCAAGTGCCGATTAAATTCTCCATCCGAAGGGTGCTGGCGAAGTGTAGAGGATATTGAAATCCATTTCTCATCGAAGATCTTCAGTACCCAGAAGAACATTTTCTCCAAAACTTGTCGAATCCATGGGTATACAACGAACGGGTTCATTTAATTTCTTGAATTTTGAACCTTGGAAAAACAAATTTATTCCTGTTCTTCACATCTGTGAACATTTCTTGTTGCTTTGACTTGAAAATATTTTTGTTGACCCTGTTCAGCTGGCATCATCGGACTCCTTCACTGGCAATCCTGCTCGTGCTCTAGGAAATTTCATCACTATTTCAACTTGGGCGTATTTCTCCTAAGGAAAATTTCTTTGCCTTAGAAATTTTTTGAATCATTTAGCACTTTTGAAAATTTTGCCTTAGAAAATTTTATTTCATCCTCCATTTTGCTTTGGTGAGAAAAAAAAATCATCAACTTCACTTAGAAAATCTTCCTGCAAGCACATCACACTTAAATTCCAACGCCTGGCATGTTTTATTTTATTCACCACCTTATATACTTTAGGCGCATTTGACTTGTCATATAGAAATTTCAAACTTCAACGCCTAATACTTGTCTCCCCTTTTACTTTATCCTTTGGCGCATTTCACACTTGAAGAGGATGGAATATTCAACGCCTAGTAACATTTCACTTCTTATTCACCACCTTAGGCGCATATCACTTGCCATGGAGAACATGTTTTCAACGCCACCTTTGACCTTTGACCCCTTAGCTTCTTTCTTGGGCGCATATGACAAGAAGAGAGGAATAAAACCTTTTAACGTGACTCTTGAGCTTCCTTGTTTTTGTCTTCACATGCCCTCAACGCCTAGTAACATTTCACTTCTTATTCACCACCTTAGGCACATATCACTTGCCATGGAGAACATGTTTTCAACGCCACCTTTGACCTTTGACCCCTTAGCTTCTTTCTTGGGCGCATATGACAAGAAGAGAGGAATAAAACCTTTTAACGTGACTCTTGAGCTTCCTTGATTTTGTCTTCACATGCCCTCACTTGGGCGCATTTGAGCCTAGGAGGAGGATGAAAGTTTGTTGACTTGTTGACTTCTTGTTTTGTCCTTACATGGCCCCATTTGGGCGCATTTTGCCATGCATGAAGGATGAAACTTCCAACGCCTCTTTGACCATCTTGACCTTTTGTGAACTTGGGCGCATTTTGGCATATGAGGAGGACGAGTTTCTAACTTAGAAACTTTTAGCATTTTGCTTGCATGTGGGCGCATTTAGGGGTGTCTACAGGATGAGATCAACACTTAGAAAATTTCTTGATGCCTCTTGTTGCTTGAGGGCGCATTTCACCTGTGGTGGAGGATTAACATCTTTGACTTTCCTTTTGACTTTCTCTAGCTTCCCAAGCATGGGCGCATTTTGCCATAGGAGGAGGATAAGCATTTCATACTTAGAAAACTTTTGCATGCCACTACCTTGAGCTGGGCGCATTTTGGGGTAGCTACAGGATGAGATCAACACTTAGAAAATTTCTTGATGCCTCTTGTTGCTTGAGGGTGCATTTCACTTGTGGTGGAGGATTAACATCTTTGACTTTCCTTTTGACTTTCTCTAGCTTCCCAAGCATGGGCGCATTTTGCCATAGGAGGAGGATAAGCATTTCATACTCAGAAAACTTTTGCATGCCAGTACCTTGAGTTGGGCGCATTTTGGGGTAGCTACAGGATTTTCAACACTTAAAAGCCAATCATCGCGGAAGGCAAGTCACATTTCCTCACAGCCTCGTGACTTAGAAATTCTTTTTGCCCTTCATCCTGAGTGGGCACATTTCTGTGGTGGTGAGAAATGCATAATTTTCAGTTTCAACGCGCCGCTGCCTTACTATAGCCAGTGTTTTCATACTCTCGGCTCGGGGATACCTTGAAATTTTAAACAATCGTGATTCCACGACTTCAACAAATTGCTGACACCGCGACACTGGGAAATGGCTCGCTAAAAAATAGCCTATTTGTGGAGGTATTTATAAGAATCGCTTTGTTTCGATAATTTCCACAACTCGCTGATTTGAAATTAATGACGCTAGCCCTCACCAGTGGATTCGGGCTCGACATCGCCACGGCTCAGCCAAATGATCTACTATAGTGGGTACTCCTGCTTGTCTCAAATTTTATCAAGAACAAATTTTGAAAGATGTCAGATCGCTGCGGTATACATCGTGGTTTCGAAAATTCTCACTTCTTTACCCCTCTTTTCGGGGCCCCGCCAAGCCGAAACCCTATTTGCGCCAGATGTATAACAATGATCTCCGCTTATTCGCTTACATTGCGACTCAAACTTGTGATTCACAGGTTGAGGCGCAATAATGATGCACCTTAAAATAAAAGTCTTTGGGGAAATGATAATTCCATTTCCCGCTGGTAATGTCACGCATCGCTGGGTTTTCCTCGAAACCTTATAAGAATATGCAGACATGCAAAGGAAACCCTGACATGCAAACCCTAAAAATAGCCTTGGAAGGCTGAACTCTGAAAGTTATCATCTCACTTTGCATGTTATACTGTTGTGAAGGTCTCTGAAAACCCAGAAGGAATCTCCAGACATGCGTTGAAAAATTCTGCATCCAAGCCCTGAAATCTTCTCCGGAAGCTGAATTGCTAAAAATAATAAGTTGTCTGTTTCAGCTCAAATTTTGCGTGCGAGTAGCTTGATGTGTTCTGGATGTAGTGTGACTATTAAAACTTCGAAAGTGTCAAGAAAATGTTCCAAATTTCGCACTTACTAAAAATAGTAAGTATCCGGAATCTAATGAAAATTTGCTGAGAGCCTGCTGGAAGCATACTGACAAGAGTGTTAGTCCTTATTTTCAATTTATTCACCTTGTTCGACCTCGAACTGACCAGAAAAGTACAAACCCTAATTCCAAGACTTGGCCAAATTTCACGTTTAAGCTCAATGGAGGACACAACCTCGGAAAGACAAACAGTAGAAAAGAGAGATAGCAACAAAACGACCCAAAACAAAACGACCCAAGAGCAAAGCCAAAATTAGGGGGTCCCCATTTGCAATGGGGTGATGTGTGAAAAAGGTCATAATAGGTTATTTTCTCACAACTTTTTACCCCTAGTTGACATACGCACAAAAGATGAGAATTAACTCTTGTTTAGCTACCCTTATAGTCTTGCACAAATGACATAGCCATACTCTTCTCCCCCTAGGATTTTTTTTCTTGTCTTTATCTATGTGTTGTAAATTGTGAAAGAGGTTTTTTAAAATTAATTGGACTTTTTGCATAGTTTTCAAGGAGTTCAAAGGGGGATTCAAATAGGTTACTTGAATTCACAATCCTTGCAACACTCTCACTTCTAGAAGAGCCCCCAATAGTATTTCTATGACTTTTTTTTTTAATCTGAACCTCTTCATCCTCACTGCCCTCATTGCTGCTCATTTTTTTGTTAAAAATTCAAAATGCAGATGCAAGAGCAAACATAGAACAAAAAATCATCCTTAAGTGTTTGGAACTTAAAAAAAAGAAAAAAAAAAGAAAATCAAAGGAATTGAGCAAATGAATGATGGATGGTAAACTTACCTCAAATGAGATATATTTGATGCTCTCTTTCCTTCTTCCCACTACTATTCTCTTTTCTTCTCACTACTGCTGTCTCTCCTTGCTTTCTTCTTCACAAATTGGAAATTCTGAAAATAAGTTTGTTTTTTGTTTTTAGTTATTATTGGGGCTGTTTTAGGTTTAGGATTTGTTTAAAGGGATGTAGGAAGTCAAGAAAAGCATGCAAGAGACAAGGTTTCTATTGTTTGCTTCACTTGCAAGTAGGGAAGCCATGTTGCATGAGAATGTAGGTATCTTGTTCCTTTTACTAATTGCGAGAGAAGTAACCATTGTAGGATAATATGGAAGACAAAGACCACTAAGGAGCCTCTGTTCCATAGCAAGTATAATAAGAGAGGAAGCCACTCTTCAAGAATAGAAGGAAGATAGTTAAGAAGCCAATTAATTTGAGTATGTGCAAATTTCACAACTATTGTTCGCATTGCAAGATTGAAGGTCACTAATATGGCAAATGTTGGAGACTCCATCTAGAGATTCACCCAAAATATGGCAAAGGCAAGAGTGAGGAGAAGCTTACTAAAACAATAAGATCAAGGAGAGGACAACTCTCACATAAATCTTCACAGCCATTGGATGGTAAGGGTTGTCCTTTAATTCTTGGATATAACATTTACCTGATTTGGAAAGGAGGAAAGGGTGAGTTGCTTTCGTTTGTATGGTCATGTGAGTAGCACACCAAGTATTTTGTATAAATCTAGTTATGTTATAGATGCCAATTTCACTTGTAGAGCAAGCAAGGAGGATTATTAACTCACAATGAGTGAACATGAAGAGCATTGCCCGCTTGGAGACTAAGGGGGGAAAAGAAAAGAAAAGAGGTTGTAATGGGTCAATTTCAGCCTTCACATTTCTTTCATTGATGACTGGTATTCAAATACAGTTGTTGTGTATAGCAAAGAAGGGAAAATGGGGTTGCTTGGATTCATGAGGGTATAAAGCTTCTAGCAAAATCAGCAGCATGGACAGAAATATAGACATTTCTTGGTGTTCTAAGCATGCATATTTTTTTATGGCAATGTTTTCATTGTAACGTAATTTGTCCACTTGTTATACAGTATAGCAAGGAAGGGAAACTAGCACCACCTGTTGTGTATAGCAAGTTGGGTGAAAGAAGTAGAGCACTCCCAAAGAGGAAATTTTTAGATAGCATGAGGTCGAGAATCCACCTCTAGCAAAAGAAAAGAGCATCATGATGGTGAATCACATAGCCACAATAGTTGCATATTTCACAAATTCTCATCATAGCTATAGCATGTATGTGGTTATAGTATGAGGATCCATATAATTTTAGTTTTGGTAGCATGCTTAGTTTCACTTCAACTAGACTTTAAACATTATCATCATGTACATGTAACACGTGTTTCAGTGGAAAGAAAACCACACATAACAGAAAGTTGTAATATGAAGAGACCATCATAACATCGTTGTGATATAATTGCTGACCCTTGGCAATCATTGTAGTGCATCACAGCAGTTGTAGCATGGAGAGTTTCAGTTGATAGCTAAAGTTGTAGAAGCAGTGAGCACTGTTGAAATGATCATTGGAATTACACCAAAGAGACATCAATTCTTTTAGGGTTATAGGTTTCAAAGTGTGACAGAGCACTGCTACCTTCTATCTCAAAGCATGATAGCGTTGAGCATCACCCTGGAGAGTGAATAGGAGGATATGAGAGAGTCTTGTTCAAAATATATGGACAAAAAAGTCAGGGAGATGGAGGAAGAAATTCTTCTATCTTTCAAGCATAAGATTTTGTGGGACCAAAAGCCTTTAAACAAGGAGGGTATAATAAATTAGGATACATGAGGGTGTGATTGATAATTATCTAAGAAGGGATGGAACACCCTACTTGTATTTTCCTTCCCCAAGAAGGGATTGAACTTCTCACTTTGTCTCTTTTCTCAAAAGAAGACAAACTGCTCCGCATTACTCTTCATGCCTCACATGTAACCTTTCATGTTTCTTTTTGACTCCTTACATGCCAGATATTTCCATTTCCTAAAGTAAGAAAACCTTTTTAAAGACACGTAGAGCGAAAATTAGAGGAATGGGGAGGAATTCCATAGCGAATGTAACACAATGAAGGCACTCCATAGTGAATGTTACATCTAGGGAGACAGGTTGGAGTGTTGAAGTGACTGAAGAGTAATTACAACTGAAGAATCAAGTGGCAGACTTGACAATAAGAACAACCAGAAATCACATCTCTTATCTTATTGAGCAATAACGATCAGTTAGATAAGCAATTGCTAACTGTTTTTGTCTTACCCCAGGATTTTCCAAGATAAAAATCTTGTGTTATGTGAAATTTTGTTATTTAGTTCTTATTTCCAATTTAAACAACATCCCGATATTCTAAGCAATTTTCATTTGAGCCTTTCAAGTAGCATTATAACTTGTTTGGTTTGTTAAATAGTAGAAATTATGAATCAGCAAGTCCATGACCTGCACAGAGCAGGGTCAAATTCCCCAATGGAATAGGGTCATGTAAGTATAAATTAGCTAGAGATGTCAAGTACTTTGATAAAGAACTATCAAGTCTAAATTTGAAATATAATGAAAAAAAGGAGGAAGTGTAAGTCAAAAGGAATCATGTTAGAAAGATATGGTAGCAAGTCTGGACATGTCCACACTTCCACACTTAGAGGAGTTCTGGGTTAATTGTGGTGATGAGGTAGATTTTAGGAGCAGAACTATTGTCACATGACACTACAACAGACAACAGATTTTGGCATCTACAAGTACCCTTGGACATTCTTGAGGATAATTACTAGATTCATTCTGCTACCTATGAGAATGATCTGGTATGTCAAAAACTTCTGCCTTTGGCGTCCACAAGTGCCGGACGATTTGTTATGTGAGAGTGAAAATGATACAAGATGAAATAGCTATAGAAAGAAGTTCTAGAGCTGGAAAATATCAATTGAAGGGAGGGAAAGCATCCATTGGTCCTTAGACACAAGAAGGGTCGAGAAGTCAAACCAGATCAGTTATTTCAGCTCACATTTGGGAAAGTGCAGGTGGCATTGGAGGTAATGGGAATGATGACGAGGAAGAAAGGTGGAAAAGATTAGATTCTTCTTAAAGTGGTGACAATACCTCAAAGGGGGAGTCCATCAAAATTAAAATAAGAAAGAGTGTAAGATCCCCACCTGTTAATCCCCTTAATTTCAAGTCACTAGAGTATCCTCACAGAAGACCTCTTTGCTATTTTATGTTTCTTCTTCATCCCCTCCTCATCCTACCATTCCATCTTCTTTGCAAAAATATTCCACCTTAGTCTTGTTGCCTCCACCTTCTCTTCTAATTTCTACATCTCCACCTTCTCCATCTCCTCTTGCCTCACAAAGACTTACAGGGCAATTGTGGTAGGTAGGGCAAGCACAATAATCTCAACATCAAAAGGTTTGTGAATGGGTTAAATCAACAATCTCAAAGAAGATAAAAATTGTGGCCTTGACATCTATAAATTGAAGTGCTCTCTCTTTGCTTCTTCAAAAGCCTCCTACCAAAAAGCTTAAGAGACAAACAAGGTTAAAAAATAATGAACTGGGCCATATAATTCCTGAAATAGCCACCCTAGAGAAGAGGTTGAGAGAAATGTTGAAGTTGCTGATTATCACATTCTGGAGTGGAACTCAGCACAAATAATTGGGAGGAAGATCTGTAGTTGCTCCAATCGACCTTTGACATCACAACAGAAAGAGTTAATAGTAAAACAGCTTTGAAGGATTAGGTGAGAGCTGCAAATGTATATTGACCATTCTTACGCCCCTGCAAAATTTTCAAATACAAAAAAAAGTATTTTATGATCACGAATGATGTAGATGTGAAGGGTATAAATAGGGCTGACCTGGTCTTTATGAAAGAAAATTTGTGTATTTACATGCCTTAAGCTTGTCAATCCTTTCTCAATCCTCTGCAGCAGCATACAAAGAGCAGAATAGAAACAACAGAACAACAGAAGAGTAGGGTTAAAGTCAGAAAATAAACATTTTCACTGATGAACATCAGATTCAGTACCAAACAACAGAATTAGGAAGGCTAAAGAGGGCAAAGGCACCTTAATTGTGGCTAACACAAGTCCAAGGTTGGCAAAGGTGAATGATTTGCATGCCTAGTAGATGACAACATAAATATCCTAAAAGTGCGATCAATAGGTGGATAAGCAGCAAAACCCATTAAAAAATTCAATAAGATAAGCTTGTTGGGTAAGAGGTTGTAAAGTTATTATTAGAAAGTGGCAAAGACATGTAAAACTAGCAATAGGTAGAGACTCCTCCAAGGCGCAATCAGAAAGTTTTTGAGTGGCAGTAGACACATGATTGCATGTTTGGTTGACATGCAAATTGCACAATTGTTATGTCATAGCTAGGAAACCTGTTGTGACCTTTTTCACACATCGCCCCATTGCAAATGGGGACCCCCCTAATTTTTGCTTCGTTCCGAACTTTTGGCTTGATTTTGGTGTGTGTCTCTCTCGTTTTGTCTATCTGGAAATGTGCCCACCTTTGATCGTAAATTGGGTTTTTGGCCGAGTCTAAAAATTAGGGTTTGTACTTCCTGGTCAGTTCGAGGTCAAACGAGGTGAATAAATTGAAAATAAAGACTAACATTGCTGTCAGTATGCTTCCAGCGGGCTACCACTGAGATTTCATCAAATTCCGACTACTTACTATTTTTAGTAAGTATTATGCAGTCAGAGGCGATGATCAACATTTTGAAATTCCAGTCCTGCTTGCATTGAGAACACATCAAGGCGCTCAGCGGCAAATTTGGGCTGAAGCGGACAACTTGCTATTTTTAGCAATCTAGAACAAATTTGAGGGGGCCTATATCGAGTTTTTCAATATGTCAGAAAGATTCCTTACGGGTTTTGAGACCCATAGCGGTGTAACAGCCACAAAGTGAGATAACAACTTTAGAATTAAGCCGCTTGGGAAACATTTTAGGGTTTGCATGTCGGGGTTTCTTTTGCATGTCAGATGATTCCTGGTGGGTTTTTCGAGAGCTTCGCAATGGTGTAACATGCAAGCGAAATCGATCACTTTTCTGAAACTTACTATTTTAGCGAGGTGCATCCGGCGGCCATACTCGACGCCGAGAATCGGTGATACATGATACCTTGAGAAAGCGAAAGTAAAGCGGAGATCATTTGTCACATGTCTGGCGGAACAAATTAGGGTTTCTAGCAGGGACCGAAAAGGCAAAAGTGAGAATTTTTGAAATGGGTGCAAAACGCTGCGTTAGGTATCCAGCTAAAGCTATCTGGCTGGTAAAATTTGAAGACAAGCAGACGCACTATTTATAGTAAAGTCATTTTGGAAAGCTTGAGGCTAAAATATGCAAATCGGTGCATGCGCCGATGTCAGCAGGAAGGTCACGTGGTGAGGAGCACGTCATTCAAATTTCAAGTCAATCGGAGCTATGGAGGTATCAGAAGCAAGCAGTTACTATTTATAGCAAATCACCTTCAGAAATGGGCTAAAAATAGCAGGCCAACCCGAAATAGCAGTGTTAACAGGTTGATGAAGTCGTGAGGATCTAGTGTTCAAAATTTCAAATCGACCTAAGCTTCTGAAGTGTGAAAATTGAGAGACTTACTATTTATAGTAAGGCATGGGAAGCTGGCAGAGGAAGGTAAAAAATGTCTAAGTCTGAGTTTCATCCTGTAGCCTACTTCAAATGCGCCCTCATCCAGTTGGCAGGTGATAAAATTTTTCTAAGTGATGAAGATATCCTGCTCATGCCTCCATATGCGCCCAACTTGCCTGGGAAATGTGAAGAAAATATTCTAAGTTAAAATTTCATCCACCTCCCCATGCCAAATGCGCCCAAGGAGAAATAAGTTGGTGAAAAATATTCTAAGGCATTGTTAAATCTTCCTGCCACCTCCAAATGCGCCCAGCAAGTATTCAGGGTGTTTGAAAAAGTTTCTAACATGTTTCATCAACACCTTGGCAAGGTAGCGTACAAAGATGGAAGCTGAATAGCGCTGTCGCGGACCATGAACATGGGAACGCCTGGACTGAACAAACACGAAGAGTCAAAACTCGGGAAAGCATTGGACGGTAGAATCGCTATCGCCATTAAGCGCTATTCCTGGAGACTTTGACAATCGGGGACGCTGGCAAACACCGTTTCGAAAATGAGGGGTGCAAAATGCGCCCAAATGGGGCCATGTAAAGACAAAAAGAGGAAGTCAAAGGGCCACCTATTAGAGGCGTTACAAGTCTTATCCCTCATGCATGCTAATATGCGCCAACTTCCAGCTAGTGGCATGCAAAATAAATTCTAAGTGTCAAGCTTCATCCACCTCCATAGGTGAAATGCGCCCAAACATGTTGAGAAGAGGACAAAAAGTTGACTTTCTCTTCCCCCCTTTGAATGCGCCCAAATAGAGGCATGTGAAGACAAAAGATAAGAAGCTCAAGGGTCATCTTTCATATCATGCAAAATGCGCCCATTTTTGAGAAGTCACAAGTCAAAGCAAAGACATTGAAAAGTTTTATTCCTCCAATCTTGCTATATGCGCCTATGTTTGATAAGTCAAGAGGCCAAGGCTAGGCGTTAGAGATGTGTTATTCTCCTCTACATGTGATATGCGCCCAAGTAAAATACAAGGTGGTGAAATAAAGTTGCCTAGGCGTTGAAGTTAAAAAAATATCCTCCTACATGTATAAAGTGCGCCAAAGTAAGGTAAAGGGGGAAGATGAAAATATCCTAGGTGTTGGACTTTTTTTTTTGAATGAAAACGTCTTTCAAGTGTGGTATGCGCCTAAGGTGGTGAGTGAAAAGTATAACATGCTAGGCGTTGGATTAAGTATCTTCCATGATATGTGCTTTCAAGGTAATTTTTCCAAGTAAAGTTGAAATAAAATTTTCCACCACTGGCAGATGAATGAAGTTAAGTTAAAATTTCCTGAGGCGAAATTTTCAAAATGATTTAAAAAAAAAAATTCTAAGGCACAAAATATTTTCTTCCTCTAGAAAATACGCCTAGACTCTGAGGTGATAAGATTTTCCTAAAGCATGAATGAATTGCCTGAGGTGAAGTCAGGGAATGCCGACACAGGGTTGATAAAAATTTCTCAAGTTAGAGCAATAGGATTTTCACAGATATGAAGAACGGAATCAAATTTGTTAAAAAATTATTTTTTCCAAGGTGCAAACTTCAAGAAAATTAAATGAACCCGTTCGTTGTGCACCCATGAGTTCGACGCGTTCTAAAGGAAATTTTCTTCTAGGTATTGAAGATTATCGATGAGGAGTTGATTTTAAAGTCTTCCATGCTTCGCCGCGGCCTTCAGGATGAATATTTTTGATGGGCACTGGATTGATGAGTTTTCCTAAGGGAAATTTGAAAATTTTCTAAGGCAAAATGAAGAAAATGTGTTTTCAAGGTGAAATTCTCCAGACAATGAATTTGAAAGGAACTGCCTAGGTGAATTTGCTCAAATTCTTGGTGGAAGATGGTCTTTTGAGCAAGAGATGAATAAAATCAAAGTTGTCGAGAGCTCAGTGAAATGAATTCTTGAAGATGCAGTTGAAGTTAATATTGTCAAAAGGATGATACGCCCTTGATGGGTTGAAAATTTGGCTAAGGCATGAAGAATTTGAACGCGAAATTGGCTAAGGAAAAACGATGAGCCCTTGAAGATCAAAGCGTGAAAATCAGGTAAGTAAGGTGAATTTATATTATGAAGTGTTCCGATGCTCTTCTCCTTGCTTGTGTTGCAGGAGAAACGTCGAGACTAAGCGGTGATGACTTAAGTGATCCAAGATGACATTTCAACCTCGAAGGAAGAAAAGTTGCAAGAAAATGGCTAAGTGTTGAGACTTAGTATAACTCAAGTGACAAAGAAGAAGTTGAAGAACAACGTCAAGGAGAAGATCGAGAACAGTGTGAACGCGTTTCCAGGCTGGAATCTTCTAGAGGGATGATGGACATTAATGGCTCATTTATTACCCCACTCCTCTTGGTGGCGGTTTTTAGGGTGAATCTTGTTTAGGGCTGAGGTGGCACAATCTGGGCCATCCAACCGATTGTAATCTGAGCCGTCCGTTGGACTTGGCCAACTATAAAAGGGGGAGTCCCCCTCATTTGTACATTCATGAGACATTAGACTTAGAAGTAGAAGTTAGACAATAGAGATTAGAATAGAGAGACAGCTAGGTGATAGCTTAGAGTAGCTTAGTATAGATTGATAGTGTAGTTGAAGAAGAGGGAAAGTTTTCCCTTTGAAAACTTTGTAAGAAATTGTTGTGAACACTCTCTCAATAAAAGAGTTTTTCATTGATGGTGAATTTCGTCTTTGTTGTGGAAATTAGCTAGCAAGGTTTCTTCGTCCTTCCGATTCAAATGGTAGCATAAAATGGTTCTAAGTAGACCTTTTTTGTTCCATGCAAGTAGATGTGGAATGTGGTGTTTGATCTAAGCAACTTCGTCTATCCATACCACTAGTGTATTCTTGATGGTGAATCGCCTTGTGTGGTCAACTGAATATCATGTACTTAACTTCGATCATGATTTGTATGTCTATATCGTCGTTTGGTATTTTTATGCTAAGTTGTGATCTGAACACCTTGAACTACTCCTCTAAAGACTGCACCGACTTTGTGGAAGCTGTCCAAGGCGAGGCAAAGCGAAGTTTGGTTGAAGTTCGCTTAAGTTGAGCTCCATTTCCCACGCCTTAGAATAGATTTAGACTCTCTTAACCTTGCACCATTTCAATTCAGTACTTTCTGGTTAAAATAGGAAATCTGTGCTTCATTGATAAATCTGTCGAATTGTGGAAACCCCCTTCTTCTACTACTGAACAATTCCGTAAGTCCCCTTGAAATACCAGCAAATCACATCGAGCCAACTGAGACTATTCGCACTGAAGGAACCTTGGAGTTGAACGCATGAACTTTCTTGCAATCTTAGCATGCAGAATACTTTGATCAAGAGAGAGTAGGGTAGCCGTTGGCGACTTTATTCTGCGTTGGTGCAGTCACGAAAAACACATCAACAAAACCCCACTAAAATCTCATGACAATAGGTGAATAATTGGGCATAGGGATTTGAAAAAGGTGACAAGGAAGATTAAGTGGCAATCCTCTACTTATTGCATACAAAGCTATTTTAACTTGGCAATGGTTACTCCAAGTTGTGACCTTGTAGCGTGGAATGAAAACATGACTTTACATTGTTCAAGTGGTAGTCCTCATTAGTTTGCGTGAGCAGAAGGATGTGTTGGAAAGCTTCCTTTTTTTGATGAAACCCTTGGTGTTTTGACCTTTCTAGTTCGTAAGGGTTTTTCTTTCCTATAGGAGCACTCCATTTTCTTTAGCAATTCACCCTAGGGTTTTTCCAATAGAACATGGCTTTGTTTTCAGTCTTGTGGCAAGTTTTCATTCAGATATTGGCACTATTAGAGGGTCACTATTGGAGTTCTAGTAGTGTAGAAAGATACCATTGCCATTGTGTGTAATATTACTATTTTTAGTAATGTCTATTTCTCAATCATGTTCTATTTTTGGTCAAAGAGTTGAGTCTATTTTCAGCCATTTTATTTTATTTGTTGTTTAGGCTTAAATTTGCTTTAAAGTTTATTTCTTTTCAATTTTTTAGTAGCCTTTGAGTGTTTTGCTTAAAAGGTTACTTTTTAGGATTAAAAAATGTTTTTAAAGTCCCAAAAACTAGGCCTTTGTGACCTATAACTAAGTTCTTTGAGCACATAAACTTTAAAGACAATAGTTGATGCCATAGCATCAAAAATATTTTTGGGAAAAAATCGGTAAACTAAAAGCTTAAGATTTTTTGAAAAAATAGAGATTTAAATAGGGAAAAAAATCAGATTAAAAATAAAACGTTAAAAAATGTTGAGAAAGAGACAAAAACTACTTTTTTTTGAAATTTAAAGGAATTTCCATAGCATTGAGATATAGAGAGAAAATAAAATAGAGTTTAGCCCATGAATTGTCTAAAATAGAGTGTTTAGCCCAAGAATTGTCCAAATGAGAAGTTTGTCTAAAATAGCAGAATGTAGTGTAGCATGTAATCACTGAATGATATGTGAGTGAACCTCTAATCTTGTTTTATGATGTTAGTGGATGATAAAATGCAGTTACTAATAACACTGCATTCCAAACAATTATTAATATCAAGAGAATGTTTAATCATAGAGATTGCAGTATCATAACAAACTTTGAAACCTTTGAAAACTTAGTAAGACCTCAAAACAACTACAATAAACATGTTTGCATCCAATAAGGATAAAAGTAAAAAACATTTTATCACTAAGAAATTTTCAAGTAGGAAACTTCAAAGAATATATCATCCAAATAAAAATCTAATCAATCAATAAAAGAGAAAAGGGCATCAATTATGCATTTTTAAAGATTCAAGATACAGAACCAAGTCACATTCAAAAGCTTTGCTATTAAACCAAACCTTCAAATTTAGTCAAAGTACTGACTCATATAAAGTAGAAGTAGAAGATAGACATAAAACACATTTTAGGATAGATATGCATAATATCAAAATAAGCATACAACATCACAATGACCAAGATTTTGATGTCACAAAGATTGGACATCTTGGTGCAATACTGGGTTACATATTAACATCAGGCTGATGTTTTTATGCAGCCAAGGGTTTTTGTACAACTTGAGAGAAGGATAAATGTTATGAAGACAAAGATGACCTGCACATAACATTACCTCTACACTTCTAGTAATGAGATTATGTAAAAAACAAAACTATAGCATTTTCATATTCATCAAGAAAAGTAATGATATGACAAAGAGCCTAAATTAGCATTAAATTCAAGCCATTTAGAAAAGAATACAGATTATTTATTTCTAGAGAAATAATTTACAAGGCTACCACTATAGAAAAAGATGGACCATCAAATGTTGTTTGGACCAAATAACCAACCAATCTTCACAAGAACAATTTAGTTGCACATAAAATCAAGATAAGAAGTAGATGCAAAATTAAACCATGATTAAGTAGACATAAGATATGAAATAGACACAGCAAGCTAAAATATAACGTTAGAATATAGACCATTCACGTGTCATAACAATAAAATACTATCTCTTTGGATGGAAGCCCCACCAAAATAAAATAGATTTAACATTTTTTATCTTGTTAATTTAAATTGAAAGATCCTTGTGATGTGCACATTGTTTTTTTTTTAACATTCAATGTAGATAAGAAGTAGACACAAAATTAAACCATGTGTGACAGTGTATTGCCAGTATTGTCAAAAATCCTAGCATCTGAATATAGATAAAATTAAACCATGAATATTAGACACAAAATATGAAGTATGAATAGTGAGCTAAAATGTAACTTTGGAATATAGACCATTCACTTGTCATAATAGTAAAATACCATCTCTTTGAATGGAAGCCCCACCACAATAAAATATATTTAACGCTTTTATCTTGTTAATTTAAATTGAAATATCCTTTTAATGTGCACAATGAAAATTTTATTTAACAAATTATTTATCTATTTGTATGCATTGGTTGAATTTTGTGTAAATACTATTTATATGGTGTGAAGTTATAGAATGTATTTGCAATAGTGTTACAACAAAAAATTGCCTACCTTTGACTGAAATGCACCACCTTTTGACTCCCTACAAGTTTGCAACTAGTTTTGCCTTCTGTGCACATCCCGACGAGCTCTTGTTTTTAGTTGTGCCCTAAAAATATCATGCAACTGCATTATTCATTAAATATTTCATAGGTTTCGAGGGTTTCATAGGTTGGTGGGAGATTGATTAAGGTTTTAGATGTGATTTTTACATGATTTTAACACGAAAAAATTGTTGAAAATCACAATCAATGGTTTTTTAAAATGACGGGATTTTTTGGGGGGGGAAATTGTTAGCGGGACCAATTCATAAAAAATCGGGTATAACTGGGATTTTTTTGGAGATTTTTGCTTCTCTGGTTGATGCTACACTTATGTGTTGCAGAAACAGTTGTTCAAAGTTGAAGTTATCGTTGAATATGTGTTTGTAATTCTGATGATTGAATTGAAATTGGATTTACCATCAAGCTTTGCGTTGAATTTATCTTTCTACTTAAGTTGTGGCATTGTATATCACCTAACTGTATGATTTATGGAATTATGTGCCACATTTTTATTGTTCCTTTTAATCTTGTTTGTAATGAATAACTTGTCTTTGTTTTAGCCATCTGAAAAGCGTCATTCATGTGTGTTTAGAGCTTTAGATTAGCTGTTTTCATTCTTAAATATTTGAAGGTCTCATTTGCAAGGCATGGCTGTTAATAATCTAGTGTATGTATTTGAGGCAAGAACATAGGCACTTAATCATTTTCATTTATGTAGACCCCCCAAGTGAATCTTGTTCTATAGAACATAGGCAAGAACATTTGCAAGGCATGGCTGTTAATAATCTAGCGTATGTATTTGAGGCAAGAACATAGGCACTTAATCATTTTCATTTATGTAGACCCCCCAAGTGAATCTTGTCTATAGTTTTAGGGTTAGTTTAGCTTAGATTTAGGTTTAGTTTGGATCTCAAAGAGCTTCCCTTCTGAATTTGAAGAGAGTTTTGCCTCACACACTATTTCATTTTGTATTGTCTTGCAAAAAACAAATTAAAACACTAAAGACCATCTGATCAAGCCTTTGTTAGAAACTAGTGTTGCTCATGTGTCATCATTTTATAGGTCAATGGAAGGCAAAGCACAAAAAACACAATTTGATCAAATTGTGATGGATGGCAAGGTCACACAAATTTGGATCAGTCAAATGTATAGTAGGAGTTTTGTACTACAGTGGAGGCTTGTAAAATTTTGCACAAATTGGGTTCGGTTAGGGATGTGATCAGCAAGCAAGAACACTAGATGTTGGACGACGTCATAACTAGCAACAATTTTGTGATGGATCAAGATATTTAAAGTATGGATACACAGGAACTAATCAAATTGGGCATACTTATGGATGAAAAAGAGGAATGCATTTTTAAATGGACGGAAACACTTAAGTTTGCTATCAAAATTCAGAAGCAAGTGTGAAAACCTTGAGATGGTAGAAAGGCCATATTTTGATGCCCAACATGATATCACTGTATTCATCCAGTCCATACCATGCTCCTGCTATGATGATGACATGAAGGAAAAGGATGTATCTGTAGGTTAGAGAAGAATTTGACAATTTATCCAAATGAGAATTGGGCATGGCTACTAGCTTCAGCAATGAAAAATAGACAAATGGACAAAGATAACTGCTCTCTAGCCTAGGAGAAAGAGAGCAGCTCTCTTTTGGAAAGGTGATAGTATAGAGAAAAGATGTTGTGAATATTTAAGAGGTGAGAATAAAATCAATCAAGTTGCCATATGCAAAAGAGCTAATATCCATTTTTGGTCACAACTGGAAAACTAGGATAGATGATTGAGTCTTACTTTGTAAATAAATAAATGCATGTTCATGCATTTTTTAAAAGAAATGTTATAAATAAGTACATTGGCAATAGAAATTTATATTTCAAATTGTAAACTCTTTTGTGGTGAAAATCCAAAGGCCAGGAAAGCATTTTGTTTGTTAGAGCTGTGTGTCGACAGATATGATTTATTGAATGGTGTTTGGTCTTACCTTTCCATTCTCTTCTCCTGTATTTGGAATTTAATTAGTTAAAATTGGTAGATTATAATAAAAATTTCCTCTTTTAACATTTTGTTGGCGTAAAAACTAACACCTCTGGAGTGCAGGTTTGTACGGACAGCTATGCACACTGCGTAATGAGTGCTCTTCAAATTAGGAGGGGAAGCTCCCTCATAGTGTTGGAATGCGTGGAAAAGAAAAGTAATCTAAGTCCTATCTTTTTGTTCTGTTTGGAAGGAAATTTTAGGTTAAGCCGAGCGTTATGACTAAGGATTGCACCCGGTTGCGCTTGAGATCATTAACTACAACTAAGCTAACTTCACTTTAAAATCCTATCCGGTTCCTCAAGAAAACAGAGCATGAGGAAATGGAGCAAGGATGACTATCTGACAATAAACAAGTATAGATTCTCAACTTGAAGGCAAGGTGGCACATCTATCAGCTCAATCTAAACAAGTTTATTATTCACACACATCATACGATAACCAAGTTCAGATTCTCAACTTGAAGGCAAGGTGGCACAACTATCAGCTCAATCTGGACAAGTTTATTGAACACAAAACATATTTGATCTAACTAAGGAAAGTATTCACAATTATAATTGCATGAAACCCTATGTGGCATAACAATTCATCATAATAGTAAAAACGCATGAACAGATACAGAACGAGCAATATTGAGGGCAAGGTAGGCACATCATATATTTCTCTCTCGTGCAAAAGTTATGTACAAATGAGCAAAAGATTTTATCTATAGACATCGAAAGGTGTAGGAAACCCTAAAATCACCTTGAGTCAGCCTCGGTCTGCAGGATTTATTACTAAGCCCTAATAAAGCAAACTATACAGTTAACTGGAAAACTACCATCAGTTAACCGAAACATCTAATCTAAAAATCGACAATTGTGCAAGCATGCACGTCCTTATTGAAAGCATGTTAACTGGAAGACTACCATCAGTTAATGTAAAATCCTAAGTGAAACTCCGAGTAAATAAAGCTAATCTCAGAATAGATATGCATGTGATGAAACAGCGAGTTAACTTGAAAAGATAACACCAAGTTTAACTCCTGTGTTTAATGTCTATTCTGAGAGGTGGGAACTGAAGTCTAGTGGTTGTGATCTTGAGCAAACAATCCCTTAACGAGGTTGTTGACTGCATCGGCATCTAAAGGTCGTCACAATTCACTGCTTGTCAGCAACTTGAGCAATCTTGGCAATCTTCGCACACTCAAACTAGCATTTCACTGACTGGTAACTTTGGCGGCTCCGTAACTGAAGTGATGACCGCTATCTTTTCTGCAGCTTGATGCTTATGACACTTTTGCATGACAAAACTGTGAGGTTTGACTGTGCATACTCTAGTTGTGAGAAATGCAAACGAACTTGCTGCACATGCAAAATGCCAACGATATCAACCCTCTAAACCAGCTTTGGAAGACAATCGGCCATACGAGGCATGCAACCAAATGGATTTGAGTAACTACGCCTGTCAACCCTCTGAAAGCACTTGATACAAATCGGTCTTAGCTTTCCTGATGAAATCATGAATTAAGACCGATTTGGTCTTGAATTCAGTCTGTGTGAACTGCACTCTGAAAAACTTGCCTGTTGACTGTGAACATGGCTATATTCTGACAATTTTTCTGGAAAGCTAAAAATAGTCCACTGAGGCTAAAAATAGCCTTTTGAAGAGTTATTTTCGGCGAAAAATCTGAGATATGGGTTTTGTCCAGAAAAAGATTCTAAGACAACCCAGAACGTCAGAAATGTGAAAATCCAACCTCTACTCGATCATGCAAAGAGTTTTCAGTTGAGAAAATTAGAAACTCAAGAACGAATGTTCTTGAAGTTAAAAATTCCTGAAAAATCAAGCGCACGAATTTAATTCGAGGAAGTCATATAGAAATGATCCAGATGTTTAGACTTGCCAAATTCGCCAATTTTAGGAACATGCGAATTGGATTTTGAGAGAAATTTGAGAAACAAAGAGGAGAAAGACGTTTTTTATAAGCTCTTTCTTCTGTGAAAATCCCCCTGTTCTTCAAATTTTCTGATGAATATGAACTTTAACTTGCAAAAAGAATGAATTAATGAAATCGCCCTTGATTGTTGATGATGAATTCGCTTTTGCTTTGAAAATTCGCCTTTACTTGTAAAATCGCCTTTGCTTTGAAGAATTGCGAATTTCTCTTGAAGCTGTGAGAATGAACAATGATGGCGCCATGCTTTAAATAAAGAAAATTCGCACCATCTTGTTCACTGCAAGATTTAAAACCTTAAAGGCTTCTGATTGGACCCCTCCAGTTATACTGACACTGTCTTGAAGTTCGAAATTTAAATAATAATAAAATATTCATTATGCAATAGCACAAAGAGGCGCCAATTTTAGAAATTCACCATTTTAATGCAAAAATAAATATTAAATATTATTTAACATCAGTTGACAAAATGAATAAAGCTTTAGGTTTCACTGGCTAACTTCACTGATCCCGAAAAGTCATTACTTGGCCTCATAGGCATCCATTTGCTCAAGATACTGTATTTTTTATTAACTTCCTACTTTCTAACTGAGTACAAAGTTATAACTGACCATCTTCGATACTGATTTCTGGGTGACCGGCTGACGCTGAGATTGAGCTGGTGTATTCATTGTGAAGCCTACAGAGCAAGGAAGGAATGTCTGCTGGGAGTCGTCTAAAATATTCCGAGCCAAATTTTTTCAATTTTCAAATTACAATCAGAAATGCAACACACCCGTTAGGGTTAGATAAATCAAACCAGTAGTTACAATATAATTCTTTGCCAAGAATGCGCACTCAATCTCAACAAGAGAGAGGCTGTCATATGGCAAGAGGATCGTCAGTACATTAATCAGAACTGCAACTGGAAGCAACTCTAACCAAGAATGGCGCCAAGTGATGGCGAGCATATGGTTAGAGGATCTTAATGGAAATGCTGATACAAGAACTCTAACCAAGAAATGCGTTGGCGAACGACGAGCATGTGGTCAGAGGATCCCTATCATCTAATATGCTGAAAGCAACTCAACACCAAGTATGTGCTGCCCAATTCCAGTATGGAAATGAGGCTACCATATGGCGGAGCAATTACATGAAATACAATACTGGAAATGGAACTCAACGCCAAGTATGTGCACTCCTATCCAAGATGAATAGGCGCTATCATATGACGGAGCAACTAAAAAGTAAATACAATAGGCCAAGCAAGGATCAGTCTCTTCCACGAAATGTGGGAAATATAATAAAGAGCTTACAAATGTGAATATTGGCTAGTTAGTACTACTAACAGCCTTACAATATAATATATCTCCTACAAGCACGATGGATTATAGTGATAATCAAACTGCTGAAATGTAGAGCTACTCCAGAATGATTAATATGACTAAGACAAACAATCCCAGCCCTATTAATAATTTTACTAAGTCTGATATGATAGATCTGCAGTTAAAATGGTGAAATCAGCAACTCCAGAACTCACATAAATGCTCATATCTCTCTCAATACTCATTTAACTTGAAATCAGTTGCAAAACATTCTAATGATGATGACAATGAAGATGGATCACAAAAACTTCTCACAAAGACCCCTATTTATTTTGCACGACTTCCAAAGCACTTACAAAGTGAAATTGCCTGCAAGCAAGGGCGATTTACTTTAGATAATTCATAGACTTCAAATAAAATTCTGGAAACTTGCACATACGGTCGCCCTACATAGGAAAATAGATTGGAACAGTACCTAGAACAATATTATTTCTGTTTCTTGAGTTATGAGTAAAAACAACCTACAGCCATACAAACCAGCAACTCTAAAATTGACAGAAAATACAATAACTCAACTACAGAATGTGAGAAGAACCAACTACAATGAAAGGAAACCAACTACAACTAAACCTCTCAACTAGTTGCTGTCTTTCAAGCAAGAAGAAGAGCCAAACTAGGAGGCTTACATTCCTCGAAGCAATCCCAAAGCCAAACCGGCAGCATAACTTTGCAAATTCATCCGATCACAAAATGAGGACCCAGAGCTCCAATTTATAACTTCAGAAGAGCTTTCTAGAAACCTCCAAGAAGGGCGCCACCTCAAAGATTCTTTTAGGTCATTGACTTGTCTTTTGTCTTCACCCTCAGGATGGCATACTTGCTTAAGAAGATAAATTTCACTTTTTAAATAAAATATTTGGCTCACCCAAAGTTGGTGTCCAAACTCCTTGAGCAATATTTGGCTTTAGAAATATTAAAATATTTCCTCCATGTGAAAATACCCTTCAATGCCCCCCTTTTAAAGACAATATTAATTCATGATGCTAGAACAAGGAATTATAATGTTAAATTATAACATTATAATATAAAATATCTTATATCACCATGGAGATGCATCCCGGAAAATAGGAATTCAACCATCTGCGTCACAGACGGTGCCATAGTGAAACCTCAGTTGGGAATCCAACCAAGTCAGTGCTAAAAATAGAATTTACTAAAAATAGTAAAATCCATGTAATTGCTTTCGGAATGCCGAACCCGAAATCACCAACGGCTCTCGAGAGAAAACCGGAAAGGAATCACAATCCAAAGTTCAACATTTCAAAGGTACGGCTGCCAAAGAGCCAGCGTCCTCGAAAGTTTGGAAGCGATTCGAGGAAGACTGCAGCAGCCCTCTGAGTTCGAAATAAGGCTAAGTCAAATGAGAAGCGTGGGGAGGGCTAAATTGGGGACATTACATAAATCGCTGTAAAATCTATCATTTTAAAACCTCAAAATTGAAGCCCTTGATTAAATTGATTTTGGGAATCGGACTTAACCATTTCCCCAAATTGAAATAATGGCGCAAGCATTTTGATGGCGACGTGCGACCTCTTACGTGGGGCAACCAAAGCACCTTTGCATAACTAAGAGTGCATCAATGAATATAATACAGAGAGACATGAAAGTACGTTAAGGGCCTTAAAATGTAAAAGCGCCCGGCGAAGGCACAAACACCGAACGGCAGAGCAACCTAAACGGATGCCCTACTTTGACCACCGATGTCGTTTTGGGATGATGACACGGTCGAACCCATCGTCTCATTCTTTAGCGAGGAAAGGACTATCTGAGAGCCGTCTCCTAGGAAAATGACAAGAAAAGCGCCACAGAACGCCTCAGTAGAGGAAGCACTCCCAAAGTTGAATGAGCGACGGACAGCCATTTTCTGAGTTGTCTTCGTTTTATAGTGTTTCCTCAAAGACCTCGCACGTATGAGCGTTTGCCAAATCCCGAAGGCTGACGGATGGGCTCGTTGGAAAGATAGAGTAATTACGCTCAAGTCTCGTGAAGACTTCGAACGTGAACAACCTCATCTGATAGGCTTGAAAGCTAGGCGCCTCTGGCCTACAAAAATACAATGAAATTTATATGCTAGTTCGCCCGTGAAATTATGTGCTTGGGATGAATCTCTGCCACAATCTCTCAGAATGTCGGATTCACAGGCAACTTGGTGCATTGCGAAACTGGACTAGAGTAGCACTGATGTCAGGAAGACATCATCTGCAAATTTTGCCATCTTAAGGGTCATCTTGAAGGGTGCCCTTGAGCTACAGGAACACATTTCACTATTTGAAGAAGCTCTTGTGATGTAAACTCTCCTCATAAGCTCATCTTCTGACGTCGACTGCCGGAGCTTCGGACCTCGGATAACTGCGTTTGATAGCTCGTCGGATAGACAGACTAGTCGTGAAGAGATTGACTACATTAACCGTCAAGAATAACAAGATCTAACCCTCCTTTAAAGAATGCGCCCTTGAGCTACAGGGGTGCAAAAGCTGGAAAAAGACAAGCTTTTGCAAACTGCAACTTTGGAATCTTCAACTTCTATCGCTAGTTACCGGAGTTACGAGTCTCGGAAATCCTCGCTGGATAGCTCATCGGACAGGCAGACCAATTCTGAAGAGATTGACTGTATGCTTGAGCATTTATCACAAAATTTAGGCCTTCAAAAAGAAGGGCGCCCTTGGGCTACAGGGGCACAATTCTGCTTTTCCTTGAGAAATCTTCAAAATAGACCATTGAAATCTTTGTCTTGATCACTCAAATGACCATTCAAAAGTATAATTATCGCCGTGAAACGCTCCCCAATCGTGAAATGCTTCATTCTAAGTCTTTGATTCAGGTTCTGATCAATGGATATTGCCTTTGACTTACAAAATCCTGACAAAACTCCATGCTTGATATTGCCCAAAAACTGTATTTTACATCATTTTAGCAAGGTTTAGACTATTTTATGCAAAATGCCTTGATGAAGCAAAAAATTTGGTTTGGGTACAACACATTCATATTCCTGTAGAACTCTAATTTTATTCAAAAGGTGCATGCATGTGTTGTAAACAAAACTAAAAAAGAGTCAACAAAAAATTGGCATGACATATTTAAATGCTGTATCAGCTTAGATCTGGTTGCATAATCATTTTTATTCCCGAATGCTTTCTTTAAACATCATGCATAAAAACCCGATATCAATTCTGTATAAACTGTAAAAAAGTTTTCATTTTAGTTACATAAATGGAACTACTCTTATAATAGAATAGAGGTTTTTACTTCATTGGCTGTACGTTTTATTTTGTCTAAGTTTGATAAAATCAAATGTTAACATGCACGACACAATTTTATTGGAAGCTACAAATACAAGTAAAAAAAAATTCTTTTAGCAGAAGAATGAACTCAAAGAACTTGCTCACAACCCTAACTCAAAGGAGATTCTTTGTTAGCAACCTTATTTTTCCATAGCTTTCAGGTACGTCAAGTTTGATACATATACACCAGCTATAGAGAGGGGGCTTCCAGTTACACGAGTAATTAGTCGAATGACTTTACAGCAAATTTTAGCACGTGCAGTTGGCTCCGAGATCATTGAAAATAGCAGTAATGTTGTGGACTTCAAAGATGATGGGAAAAAGGTATATGCATATTTGATCTCAGTATATCTTGTTAATTTTTGACTTTTTCATTGATATACAAATTTGTTGAGAAAAGTCAAGGGGTTTTTGTAGATATCTATGACATGTAAATAAAGCCAATGTTATAATGACTTTGTACTCCAAAAGTTCAGATACTTCTTGGTATGTTTGGACCATGTTTTTTGGTGTTATATGGAACAGGTAGCAGTAATACTTGGGGATGGTCGAGAATATGAGGGTGATCTTTTGGTTGGTGCAGATGGAATATGGTCAAAGGTAATTATTGGAATTTTCTTGTACATTTATAAAACTGTAGAATGCAGGAAATGAACTCTACAAACCTCAGGTTTTTTGCAATACTAACAATCTCCTCCATAACTTATTTGATCTAGGTACGCAGAAAGTTATTTGGGCTGAAAGAAGCGACATACTCAGATTATACATGCTATACTGGCATTGCAGAGTTTGTGCCTCCTGATATTGAAAATGTGGGGTATGTTCTTTTTTACCAATCCATTAATTTTTTTCAGACACCTATATGACACTTGAGAGTGTTTGTTGGAACTCATTACATGAATATGCTATAATATTTATATACAATAAATTTCAATTTTCAAATAGAAATTTAGGATAACTTGTTCCCTTTGGTAATGTGCCCTGTGAAAAGTTTCTCATTTACTTATTGTATTCTTCAAGGTATCGAGTATTTTTGGGTTACAAGCAGTACTTTGTTTCTTCTGATGTGGGAGGTGGAAGGATGCAGTGGTATGCATTCCATAATGAGCCTGCTGGGAATGATGATCCTCCTAACTGTGAGTTACCTTTTGTCTTACTGACAAACTTTGTATTTGAAGAAGATGATTTTTTGGGAGATTATTTATCTGTGTAAGGACATTTCTAAAAGGTTACTTTTGTAGAATTAGAATACAATATTGCAAGTCAACATGGCTTTAGCATTAGGCAACAGACAATATTATTGATGTAGACCTGAACCTGATGTGAATACTCATAATTTGGCTCAAACCTCACACCCCTCAAATGGTTTCCTCATATCTCATTATTGTCATATGCAAAAAATTTTCATCATTGATTCTAATTAACAAATTGCAGTTTAAATTTATGGGCTCCCATTAAATTTAATGGAAGTTAAAGCAGATTTAGGGGTTGAGAAATTTGAGGCAGAATCTAGGTCTTCTTGTCAAAGCCATGATTACATGTTTCCACAAAGATATTTAGTGTTTGCCTCTTAGTGTGCAAGTTTAGATGTTAGCTTTTTCAGCATTTATTGGGAGAAAATTTGTTTGTAACGCTGTTATTAAATGGATGCAGTTTTCATGTTTTCTGATGTAAAAGTAATATAGCATATGCAAAACTAAACTACTACTAGTTATGTTTTTGAAGGATTAATAAATATGCAAGAATATCAACTTGTTCTCTTAAATTTAGTGAACTAAACAAATAGTATTATTTTTAATTCTTTTCATTGGTTTATGCCTACAATTCAACTCGCAAATTTCTATTGTTATATGGTTAACAGCTTTTCAACAAATCAACAAGGTTGCATTTCTTTAAGAATCAAACTTCTTATTAATATAAGAGTATTTTGAAGTTTGAACAATCCCTTGTAAACAGTTTCATACTTCATGTTTATTTTGAATTATGAAATTTTGGCTTATGTGTGCTTTTTGTTTTGTACACTGGTTGTGTAATTGCAAGCAAACAATAATGCTAGACAATTGAGTTATATTCAAGAGTAGACCATAGGACTTAGAACTTAAATTTTGAATAGAAAATCAAATTATTGAATAGATCAGTAAATAGACACATTTGTAAATATGGACTAGGTAAAATCTGCATTATAGACCATTGATGCGATATAGTTAAAGTGATTGTGCAGCAATTGATACTCAGATCATAGTAGAAAAACTCAATAAATTCTCACTGGACTTGTTTTTCCAGCTGGCAAGAAACTTGCCAAGAATTTAATCAACTAGATTACTTGCAAGTTTGTCAGTGTCGATTTTTACAGTTTGACTTGGCGAGCTTTTTCAAGGACTTTCATCTTCAGCAGGTTCATTCTTATTGGATTGAACTGATTGCTGCCAATTGGGAGTGCAATTTGAAAGGATTTATTGATGGTTGGTTAAAAGCGATAGAATTATGATAAAATGGCATGCACCATGGAGGTCCTTGTGGCCTCAAAGGCGTTAATTTGGGCCTGATGATGGGGGTCCTGCCCCTTGACCTTTTTTGGTACTGCAATAGGGAATGTGCTAGGGGAACTGTCCTCAACCCTTGGGAACAGTGCTGCTGCCTCTAGAACCTCACTTTGGTTTTAATAAACAAAACATAAAAATTGTTTTGGGCTGCACTAGAAGGAAATAATTTTTTTTCCCTTTATTTGACTTGAAATAACAAAAGCAACATTCCCCCCCACTCCCTCTCCCCCTTTTTTATGAAAATTTCGGAAAAATTTAGTTCCCTGATTAATCCTTCGTAATTGAATTCCATTTTTCAAAATAGATTTATGTGCTCTTTAAACTCAGTCTTTCTGCTTCTTATGCACTAACTTTCATTTTTTGTATTGGTCCATGGGGACATGTCCACCCCAAGACCTTGTTGTCCCTAGGATGGCCTGTGGATGCCTAGGACACTTGGGCATCCTTTGATCATTCTAGGAATGATTGAGAATCCAACCTGCTCAAAAAAGAGCTTAAACATTAAAAAGAACTTAATCTAGTTGCACTAACCCTAATATACAAGTGGGCCCCTCCAACATCCACCCACAAAAAGCTTATAAATATGATAGTCCACCCTCAATTGAAATCACAATCAACATTCAACACTTTTCCATTTGCATTGAGCTTGAGCTTGAATAAGAGGAAGAGGAAGATGAAGAGTCTCTATCCACCTCAATCTTCATTGTCAATTGTCATTCATCAAGGTAAGAGTTTAAGACTCAAATCTAATGTGTTTAGGAATGCAATGTTCAATAAAAAAAAATGTAAATGTCAATGAATGAATCGTATGACCAGTATGTTTTTTTCAAGTTTTAAGGTTTTTAAATGCTATTTTATTTTTTCAAGTCTCAAAATTTTAATTTATAAACTCTATTCTTAAGGCATATAAATTATAAATGCCGTTATAGAGTTCATAAATGATGTTTTAGGGTTAATAAATGTTGTGGATAGGATTTTATAATTTTGTTTTTAGGATTTTAATTTTTTAAAGTTTTCTTGCATAATGATGAACTAGATAGCTTATTTGACTTTTTTTGTATCCTTTGCTTTTTTGCCTCGTGCAATCTGAAAAAAAAAAACAGAAGTAAAATAGTAATTTAGTTCTAATTATTTAAAGTTTTTTTAAAAAATTTATAGGAGTTTAATTTTTTTTGTTTTATACTTTAGTTTTGTTACTCAAATAGCTAAACAAGTATTATATCTTTTGTGTATTTTTGCATTCACAGTTTGTGTGACTTAGAAGTAAGAGAAACAAAAGTGAAATTTTTGTTTGAAGAACTAGTTGATTAATATATTAAATAGTCTTTTAATTTGAGCATTGGACTAATCAATTATTAAACAAAACAACCCAAGTTGAAGGAACAATGATTGCAAATTTTGTGTATCCTCTATTTTTGCACATCAAGTGACTTGAAGGAAAA
>VDFB02251883.1:0-31772 GCA_007258455.2 Sequoia sempervirens
GAGTTGAAGGCATCTTATATCATGATTGCTTTTATACCACCAAAGTAGAAGAAATATCATTTGGGAATTGATGAATTGATTGTGATTCAGTATAAGAAGAGCTATAGATCCCATGTTTTAAAAGAAACACAACACTAGTTCCCAACTGATTAACAACAACATGTTGGTTAAGGTTACGACCAGAGAAAGGTTTTGTTTCTTTTACATGAACATATCAATTGATGACACTTTTGTTTGTGGAAGTATCAATGAGTCTATTAGCCATTTTTTACTATACCCAGTAAAGAAATATTCAAAGTTTCTAGAATTTGAATACTCCTTTTGTTATGGACATAAACATCATAACCAAAAACATGAAAATGGGTTAACTTTGGCTTGAGGCTTGAGCCCATACCAAGATTATTCAAGAGTTTCATCTATAATGTCCCCATTTTAAGTAAAATTGATTTGTGAGCTTTTGTCCAATTTTTGAGTTTCTAAAGCAGCTTGGGGTGTGTTGGAAGAACTCCAAACTTTTTGGTGTGCATCAAGGTTGGTAGTAGTGACTTTAGTTCTTGGAAATGAGTTTAGTGGGCAATATGGACCATTGTGACACTTTCTAAAGTGAATTCCAACTTTTGGTGGCTTCTCCAAACTTCTTGGAGAGACCATCTACTTTTAGTAAGTCACTTGGTTGGCTCCGATCATTATCCCAAGTCTTCAAAATCATGTTGGTGTGATCGGAGTTTGATTCCTATGCAGTTTTAATGCTTTCCACAACTTGGGTGAGTTATTGAGTTATTAATTAATATTTCACTAATGTTGTTTAATGTTGAGAAATAATAAAAGAACAACTTAGTGTAATAGCTTGTTGGAAAGGTGATTAAGTGTTTTAAAAGTTGGATGCCTAGAAAGGGGGCCCTTGCTCATAAAGTATTATTTTTTATTTCGAAAAAAGGTCTTTTTTGAGGGAAATAAAGTGAATTATTATATTTTTAAATTGTATAGTTCGCTCCAAAAAATCTATATAAGCAGGTTTTGGGCTCATTTGAAGGGAGACTTTTGAGAATGATAATGTTATGCTACTAGAATGAACTTGAGTTCTTCCACAATCTTTTGAGGATAAAAACCCTCTCAAGATTTCTAGTTTTGGGTTTGAAAAATAATCCCTAGGTAGATTGGAGTGATTTTATTTCAGGAATCACCATTTAGTAGATTGAAGTTACAGTTGTTGCTTTCAACCATGGAGGCTTTTGATGTGTTTGCAAATTTTTGGAGTGATGGCTTTTAGCTTGCAGAGTTTTCATTTGTTTGTGTGCGAGAAGACTTGAAGGGGAGTTTGGCCGGCCGTACCATCTAGTCTTGGTCGTAAAATTCATTGAAGGTAGAAGGGTTTTGATGAATATTATTTTTGATGTCTTTTTTAGCAATATAATTATCATTGCAAATTGTTTTGAGGAGGATGCTAGAGAAAACAGAGGCTGGCTGTACCATATAGTTTTGCTGGGCTGTACCAAGCAAGTAGAGTGTGGGAAGAAGAAGGTGAAGTGTTGAGCTTTTGTGAGGTTTATCACTTGGTATGTGGTTGCCTAGGCCTAGTTACTATTATCCATACTTTTTTGGGTGGAGAAAGGGTTGTATTGAGGAGTTTGTTGTATATGACTGATTTCTGTTTCAGACTGATGTACCTTCCATTATTTCATATTGGGGCATTTTTTGGAGTGGTTTGGGAAGGTCTCATGTGAAGAGGCAACTTGGGTGTGAGTGTGAAGGGCATTGGTGAGTTTTCTGAGGTGGTTTGCCTACTGATCAAAGCTGTAGAACCACATTACAAAGTGCTTTCAGACCTGAACCTGCTTAATACCTCATTCACTCAATGCATATCATTGTTATTTATCAAGTTGGGCGGATTATTTATGAATTTCGGCTCTTTGGGGAGTGATTCAGTAGTTCTTACTTCTTTTCATATCAGCAGTAGCCCATTTCATATTGGTGTGATTTTAACTGAGCTAACAATTGTAACATTGGATGGTAGTACTGCTAGTGAGTGGTTTCGTTTAGTGTTGATACTTACCCCATTGAATAAGTGGCCTTATTGTAATCACTCACCATTGAAAAGTGGAAGAGTTGCTATACATGTTTGTGCTTGCTCACTACTGGATAAGTGGCAAAAGCTTGTTTTTACCTTCTAGTATTGTATAAGGTTTCCCTTTGAAAGTGGAAGTGCCATATTCCCATTGGATAAGCAGATGTTTACCTTTCTGTATTGCACATGCATCCCACTAGAGAAGTGGTTTGGCAGGCTTGCCGCCTGATGCTTCCTTTCAGCAGTTGATTTCAGTTTAGTTGTAATCTTGACACTGTATGCTCTCACTTTGCCCATCTTGGGATCTGGGTGATCAGAAAGTGGAAAGGAAGTTGTTATACATTTCATTTCAGTTGAAAGCTAACCAATGAATGCCACATTGTGAGCACAAAATAAAAGTTTCTATGCCAAATTGTTGTCCATGCCCAATTGCTTTAAATTTGAGAGGGTGGAAAGCCCTTTCCAAGACTTCTTCCAAGTCCACTTTTTCTATGGATGGCAGCATCACTTCAATAGTAGAGCATTGCTTCTTACACTTTCTTCTGTCCTTCTTGCCTAGGTATATACCAAGACATTGGCCTTGGAGGATTGCTTACAAGTAGATGATCAACATCCCTATCAATGACTGTGTTTGGATTTGTTAAAATCTTGGAAGGTCACTTAATGTTCTTTCAACTCTTTGAAGCTCTTTTCTAGTGAAGAAACCCAAGCTGTTAAATTTGGCTTACTTGGCATGAAATCCTTTCCAGCAACACCTATTTCTTCTTCTTTCTTAGGTATATGTTAGGACATTGGCTTGGGAAGATTGCTTACAAGTAGATGATCGACATCCCTATCAATGATTGTGTTTGGATATGTTCAAATCTTCTAAGAATGTTCTTTCAACAGTTTGAAACTCTTTTTTAGTGTAGAAATCCTAGGTGCTAAATTTGGCTTACTTGGCACCAAAACCTTTCCAGCAACACCTATGGTTTTTACCACTCTTGCACACACAAGAAAACTCAATTAGGTCTAAGATGCATCCTTTATTAGAATGGTATTCTCCTGATCGGGTCAAAATCATCCTTGAATCATGATGTCCATGATCCACTCATATAGATCCTTGTCAAGCATTTTGGCAATTAAATGAAACATAAAATCATCAACAACACATGTTTTCATCTTCTTCATGCCTTGGCTAGGAGGCCATTTTTCCTACTCCAAAATGCTTTTTATCAATGCTATGTTTGATTTTTTCACAATCAACAAATGACTTGAAGTCATTTGATCGATAGAAGCTGATAAATCACATTTGAATTTTCTCTCGTCATTTTCTCATTGCTTCCATGTTTTCACTTCACCTCTCCTTTCCATGTCTCTATATACAATTTTTCAAGATAGGAAGTGCTATAACATCAAACATAGCATTGATAAAAGCATTTTGGAGTAGGAAAAATGGCCTCCTAGCCAAGGCATGAAGAAGGTGAAAACATGTGTTGTTGATGATTTTATGTTTCATTTAATCGCCAAAATGCTTGACAAGGATCTATATGTGTGGATCATGGACATCATGATTCAAGGATGATTTTGACCTGATCAGGAGAATACCATTCTAATAAGGGATACATCTTAGACCTAATTGGGTTTTCTTGTGTGTGCAAGAGTGGTAAAAACCATAGGTGTTGCTGGAAAGGATTTGGTGCCAAGTAAGCCAAATTTAGCATCTAGGATTTCTACACTAAAAAAGAGTTTCAAACTGTTGAGAGAACATTCGTAGAAGCATCATCCTTGTACCTTTAAGGGAGAAATAGGGCTATAACAATGTTGGTTATAACATTGAAATGACTTGTTTAAAAGGAGTAATTTATCAAAACCCATTTAATCACTTGGTAAGGTGCTAGATACAATCAAGAAAATACCCACATCCACCCCTATGTTAGCTAGTTAGTTTGTAGGTTTGTTTGCTTCTTGAAAGCAATGAAGAAAGGAGATGGAAGCAAAGGTAGCAGTAAGCTTAGCATCTCCTTGAGAATGTAATGTAATTTCCAACTTGAAGTTTTTCCTCTTATCATTGCATTGATGATTAGCCAAAAGTCTCCTTTTGCAATGATTTTCCTTACATTGTTTGAACATGCTAACTTAAGGCCTTAAATAAGTGCAAGGGATTTTTCCTTGTTACTAATGCTAATTCCCACATGGATTGTTGTGTCTCCTACTAAGTCATCTCTTCATTGTAGACTAAACACCCTTTGCTTGCCTTGGCAATGTTTCCTTTTGTAGCTCCATCAAAATTTATTTTCCTAGACCCACTTGGGGGAGGCGACCATTTGGAACTTTTCTTCCAATCTAAGGTTTTGTGTTTCACTATAATAGGAAAATCCACCTTATATTATAACCTATTGTAAGGTTATATATAAAACTTTAGGTTGCTAGGTCATGAGTATTATACCCCTTGGATATTATAGATATATATCTACCATTGGTGTAAATGGTGTCCATTGCTCTTTTCTATGATACATTTTATATTGAACCTTTTATAGATTAATATAATAAAACTTCGGCATATAACAAATGATAATTAGAGTAGACAATTCAATAGCATGTGTATTTAAATTTGTTGTTGACATGTACTTGTGGGTTATGACCATATTTTTCTTTGGGTATTCCTCCAATTCGCTTGGCATGTAATTGTTTCTTCTCTTTCTTTTTGGTCATACTGTTTTTAATTGTCAATGACTATTTTTGACCAATTTTAGATAAGTACCAACCAACATTGTTGTGTGCAGCCTGAAATATGAAAAGGTGCAATCAAGATACAAAGTGCTGTAATTTGAGATACTAACGGTTGTGACTTAAGACATGTAAATGTACAATGAAGGATATTAAAGGTGCAATACGAGATACAAAAAGTGACTTAAAGTTAAAATTCAGAAATATGTGAATGAGATACAAAAGTTCACTATCTGAGATTATAAGTCACATGAAAAAGACTCATGAGATGTGTAAGGACTTAATGACCTCACCCAAAGAAATCATGAGTTATCATGAGGGTAATGTTGATTTTTTTTAATTTTAGAATTGAAAATGAGGAAGTTTAATATCATTTTCTCCTATTGATGATATGAGAAAATGGTGGTTTAGGCTTGATTATGAGCTTATAAGCAATTTTGAGATCCACCCAAGGGAGTTTAATCAGGAAATTGATCTAAGAAAGTGTTAGATGAAGGACAAGAAATTGAGTAGTTAAGATTTAAAATCAAAGAGTGAGATGGTGAAATCTTGAGACTTGAGAGTCAAATTTAAGATTTGTCAAGATGACTTAAGAATTTGAAGAAAGTGAAATTTGAGGAAGCCATCACTAGAGTTTAGTAAATTTTATTTGACAAAGGCCAAGCAATTTTTTATTTTATGGGGGGTTGGGTTTCTAGGGATGGAAAAATCTTCCCAAATTTAGCAATGGCAAGTGGATGGTATATAAAAATACCATAATTTACACAAAATGCACAAAAATAATTAATAAATATAGAATTGAGAACACAATACCACAATTGATCAATGATAACTATAAGATTTAAAAAATTAAAAAAATAGATAAATCAGTTGGGGTTCTATTGGGCCCCCACGTTTTAAAGAAATGTAGATTCTACTTACAGTATGGCCTTGATAGGCCAAAATAATAACACACGACCAAGTTTACCACAACTAGAACCAGTATTACATACTAATAGTACTAATAAGCGTTATCTGAAAAGATCCAAAAGGCACAAAATTCCAAAACATGCAACATTCCCTATAACTTATGTAATAACCCCAACTTGGATTGAGCGATATGTTACGGGTTTCTCGTTTGACACGTTGGCATTTTGTCAAACAGTTTATTGAATCAGTGAGTTCAAATGCTATAATATTGCCTCTTTGGAAAAACAACTCCACATATTTGTATTACTCAATTATACAATTTCAAATAGATTAAGGAAGAATTACATTTATCAACTCAAGTGGCCATTCATAATCAGAGGCTAATGTCTGAATTACGAACATCTGAATAGACTCATGCCACACATAGCAGTCCAATAGATTGAAAGAATAATAAATAGTGGATTACAAGTTCACAGCCTTAATATAGCAGACCATAAAATGCATTCCAAAGAAATGACATAGCTTGATTTCTTAACCAGATTACATTGCAGACAATGCACAGACATACAGAAAATGAGACTAAGTTCATACCCGTGTTGGTGATGCATCCAATCAGGAGTAGAGATGTATTCCCATTAATAAATGAAGTGTAAATTCACAATATCGACCACGAGGTCTTTGAGCAGTTGGGACTCGGCAATGTAATACCAATGTCCACCGTATATATTTAGAAATATTCCAGAAATACTCCCGCACCAATGCAACTTGAATGTCCAACTATATTGAAATAATTCCCAATGATTCGAGACACTTGATACTCAACATAAGCGGCCTGACGTTCTGCCTTTTAGAATAGTCGTTGTCTCTTATGACCACGAATGACTTCCAGTGCTCAACAAACCAATTCAACAAGATGGCAATACCAAAAATAGGTCTTTAGAGTGTCCACAAAGACTTGTGTACAAAGGAGCCCGATAAGTTTCCAAACTATAACTCTCAGCAATAATACAAATGTATGATATGTGGTGACAACTGTGATTTGCAAGCGCTCATGCTTGATATCGGAACTTAAGGTTTTCCGCCGCTGAACAAGCAATGATGGTGTCTATACGATCTTGAACCCAACCACTCACAGACATAATGATCTCGGGTAATGTATAAGTAATTTCGATGATACCTGGGATATATATTCACACGTCTCTTGAGCCAGAGCAAATATGCGGACAATATCCAAACATTCCCGTCATTACACAGCACCAATGATTCCTTGAGTTAGAGAATGAAGCCATCGTGCCAAGGGAAATACGTCGTGATGGAACTGAGAAATACAGAGCCGTTACAATGCTAGTATAGTGTTAATAAACGATGCCCGATGGTTTCTCGCGATGTAGTCTGAAATGCCCAATGTGCAGCTACTGTATGCAAATCCACATATTCATTGGAATATAATGTCATATTTTCACCGGCCGTCTAGATCAATGCTTCATTGCCAATAATAGTGGACTATTATAAATCCCGCCAATAAGATCTCTGCACAGTAATCATTTAATATAACCTTCGTGCATCCTTCTATGATATTGACAAGATACCAAATCATTTGCTGGAATCACTAATTCAAGATACGACCTAGCCATTCAGGGGCTACGTCCTTCATGGCCACCAAATTGCCTGAGAGTTTGCGTTCTCAGAACAATTACCAAAACCAGAAAACCATTCAATAATCAAATCTCCGTGATGGTGAATAGTCGGCACATTCTTCTTTTAATCTTCACCCTCAACATTCAGTTGTTGTAACTGAATTATTTAAATATAAATGGCTTATAAAACTTTAATTTCAATATCATAACATTTCATAAAGCCATAAATATTAATTAATTAATTAATTAAATAATTAAAATGTCTTCTAAGATAATTAAAGACAATTTTAATATTTTATTAATTAGACTAATTTCTCTTTTGGGCATATAAAATTAAGGGACATCACAACTTATCACCTCAAAACACCAATTGTAGAACCTTCACACCAAACCCCACCACTCATGGCTTGTCGCTGCTTCATCTCTACCCTCCACAAACTCATCCACCACACCATTGAATCAAAAGTACTGTATACACATTGCTTTGAAATGCACCAAAAAGAAAGGAAATCCAAGGCCAAAGCATAGTTCCTTGTTGTAGCGAGCTCTATGAATGGAGCCACTGCAAAAAATAGGGGTCATTTAGTACTCCCAACTTATGCAGATCCATTACAATGAGATACTTGCAACCCCACAAGTACTTTTCCAACATCACAATAGTATTTCCTTAGCACACCTAACTCATGATGTAGCCCCTTCATTTTATTTGATGATTCAACAATGTAGTTGATGAATTCACAAACTCTGTAGCCTTGAGACCTTTTGCTATCTTCTTACAAGAACACTTAGGACCATCTCCATTTTTTGCAATCCCTATGTCACCAAACTAGTCCAATAAAAACATTTTTAGCAAATGGGCTCTTAAATTTGCATTGTGAACAAATCGAGCAAGATTCATTGAGAAAGTCTTTGTGAAGATCTTCTTTCAGCCTATTTCCTTCCTTGAAATCCTTATCACCCAAAACTCTTCTAACAAGTCCTAAAGTCACATTCAACTCATAGGTAGACATGCATCCTAGTCTACTCTCTGATATAGGGCCTCAATGCTTGATACCTTTTCCTTTACTTGAGTTGGGCCTACTTGCCATACCTACAAACACCAATGTGTACTCAAATCTACTAAATATAGGCTCAAAGCCATGGATATCTAAGTTGCCTTTACTTCCCATGAGAGGCTGTATTCCTCCTAGAGCCTGTAGGAGTAGAGATTAACACCAATCAACTATGGCCTTGAGAATATCATGATTACAATACATTACTTTGCAGTGTACAAAATCTTCTCAAGGCCAAGTAATAATTCCATTCTAAAACACACTCCGTTGGCAAACCCTTTTTTGGAATAAGATGAAAACACTAAAAACAATTTCCAAATTAAGGATTGAACATCTTATAAAGCAACACACTTCTAAGATTGGGAAGGGTGATAATTTATATGACAATCAAGGTCTTTTCAGGTATTGGAAAAATGACTATAAACAATATCTAAGGGATCTTGCTTTGTATCCATATTGGCTAAGTAATCAACTGTTGCATTCATCCTTGTTCAGTAATGAAGAAAATTGATATCGATTTTTTTTCTTTTCTTTCAGACCTTGTACCTCTTGAACAAAACAATTAAAGTGCCAATTTGGGCTTAAACCTTTTTTGAGAGCATTTATCACTATCAAAGAATCTCTGTCTACTATTAAGTTTTTGAGATTTTAAGTTAGTGCTGCTCGTTGCCATCAAGGCCTCCCATTCTGCCTCATTATTTGTTTTGCTAACAAAGAATAAAGAACTCCCCATATAAGAATCTGCCATTTGAATTCCTCAAAATTAATTCCCCATCTACTAATCCCAGATTTCTTTTAGATATTCCATCAAAGCTCAATTTACATATCCTTCCCATGGTGGAGACCAAAGCTCCTTTCTAGTCCATACCATCTGTCTTATTTACTTCCAAAAATTTTGCATATTTTTTCCCTCTTATCCATTGAATGGGGGGGGGGGGATCAATGATAACTATAAGTTATAACAATTAAACAATGCCAATTGTTTAATTGTACATAAAAAATATAATAATCTGAATATCAATGATCATAGTAATTGAAAATTGGAGTCCATTATAAGTGAGCTGAAAGTTGAAAGCACCAATAGTCTACAAGTGACAAGCATCAAAGTGATAAAATCAGATTGCTAGAAAAGATGTCCATAGCTGTTTTTGTTTGTTCAACAGAATAAAAAAATCAAAGTCATCTTCATCAATTGGATATCTAGGAAACTCCTCATCATTGGAATTGTTGGAAGGACATGTTTCCTCATCCTGCAGTGCCCCTCCATATGCCACTATTTGCAAATCTTGCTCCCGATCAATTTTGCTCTTGTAGGGTTAAGTTTGTCTTCTTTAGATAGTGGATAAAGCTATATTTGGGCTAGTTCCTCATAATAGCAAAGGAACTAGAAACTTGTGAGAGAAGATGAATGGCAAGTGTGGGCAATGGTCTTGGGGGTTCATAGATTTATTACCAATTAATTGGGGTGGATTGTGCCAATGTGTGCCTGTCAATCCTTGCTGAAGTCTTGTAGCCATCTAGTTCTACAGTGTTAATCAACTCAACTCCAATTAGTGAAGCTTCCTCTAAAGTATACATTGTTTTGAAAGCCTTCGTGAGGCCATTCCTTGTCTTGTGCTCATCAACGGGAAGAAGTCTACCAAGTCTTTCTACATACCATTTTGGATTCAAAGCATATGCAACTATGTGTAGAGGGGTGTTCAACTTCCACCTTTTTTTTGGATGGTGGGGCGAATATGCTCAAGGCATAACTATAGGGTTGGGTCTCTCTTATGAATGGTGAACTTCATTTGGCCAAGTAAAAGGACTATTAGAATCTCCAAATCTAATGATAGTGAAAATAGATTGTATAAAAGATATGATGTATTTTACATTCAATCATAAAGTATCAATAACCACAATGTCCTTCACCATTTTCCTCTATTCTACATTTGAGTCCTTCCACTTGTTCCATTCCTATGTTATAACCATAAGTTTTAGTGGCTTTTGCAATTCAAGCATCCTCTATAGTGAATGAAATAGGAAGCAAATCAAGTCTCAATTGGTTTGAGGAATTCTTTCCTTGCAAAGGTTCGAAACAATGCCAATGAGGTGTGGTGGCAACTCCCTTGCATCCACTAACAACATTATCGCTATTGCTGTTATGATCCTGACCGACATTATGCTAACTTGGCTGTTCAAGTATATGATGCCATAATTCAGTGAAGATCTTAAATTGCTGGTGTATTATAATCAATGCACTGGTTGTTTACTTGGGGACCTGGATTAGGATCCTATGTAGAAAATTGGTACATTGACCGCAATGCAATGACTGTTTATTATCAGCAAGAATTCATCTTATCTCCAATCTTGATGAGGAGAAATGGAAGAACTAAACCAGTCTTGGGGTATATTGGCATAGGAAACAGGATGGCTATAGAAGAAGAGAATCCAACATTTGAGTTTGGAGCCCTCAAGTTGTTTGTAGGGGTGAATCAGTGTAATGTCCCGTTTTTCTTGATGATGTGAAGCCAAGTTGTTATATATTTTATTGAATGTCCATCGCTTCAAATCTGTGGTTTATTACTGACAAGACATTAAACGTATATATTTTGACATTGCATTCTGATTGATCTATAATGTTAGAAGGAATCGAAGGAGATCTTAAGTCTATATTCATCGCACCCTTATTGCTATACTATCTACCGATGCTTGAAGAAGTTCGAATATATCAATATGTATTTATTGGAGCACTTCAGAGAATGATCAAGGATAACCTATATTACCCAAGGCCGACATCCTTGTTGTCAACGGCTACTAATTAAAAGCTGATTACAATGGTCGATACTACCAACCATCAATTCTATGGTGAACGGCATATCTGAAGAGTCGGCAATATGAGTATATAAAATAACAAAGACTAAGCTGGCCGACCTAAGGAAAAGAAAACGATAAAGAGCAGCGTTTCATTAGAAGGGCAGTGATGGAGATAATTGTATGAAGATCAATAATTAATAAAGATTAAAAGGAAACAATTAAGGAGGCAGCGATGAAAGTAATTTAAAAGGATTAAAGTTTCCAAAAGGCAGCGCTGAAAGACAAAAGTTATATAAGATTTAATATCCCACTCGATTGACCCAAGGAAACAAAGAAAATTATACCAAACAGCGATCCTTAATAAGTCAGATATAGATTATAATGGAAATATGAATCTGAGTGATGGACAACTTCATGAATACATTGGATTAAACATAGAAATCAAGTAACAACTCATAAGGAGCAACGATTTAATTACTATTTATGAAATGATTATGATGTGAAAGGAAGCGACTTAATGAATGGTTTATAAATGGTAGTGGATGAAAGGAAGCGTCCCATAGCAAGAGATTTTGTGAAGTGGTATCTCCCTCCATAGAGACAAGGTATAAATAGAACAAGAAATAGAGGGAGAAACGCATGGAATAATTTGGAGATAAATATATTCTATATAGCAGAGTTAAGGGCTCTAAGGAGCCATGATCAGCTATCTATGAGATGCATGAATAATCCGCCTAAATCAGAAACATCATCAAGACAATTCGCATAAGGACAAGTTGACAATCAGAAACAGCGATCTAAATTGGAGCGTCAAATTATCTCAATTTCAGTTGCAGGAATGTAAAGAATTAAAACAGAAACGACAATCATTTTGATCCCACAATTCTATGACATATTTAATCATATGGTTATAGAGCAATTAAGCGGAAACAACTTTCATTCTTGAAACCAATTCGCGATCCAAATATCATTACTGAATTATAGCGGAAAGTGGTATCATTGTTATTATCATATATATATATATGATCAGCATAAAAAGGATATATAGTTGCCCCTTTGGACATACCTTGATATCAAATTCTATAATAAAAAATGTAAGATGTAAATTGTAAAGTAATTCTACAAGAGACGCTTCTGTGATTTGTTGACAACATGTTTATATTGTCAACACTTAACGTATTAAATCGTAAAAATGACTAATCTTTGACAAGGGTTATTACACTCATCCTTCCAAGGAAACCACTGACTCCTCTCCAAGCCCTCTCCCATCACATGAAAATGATAATGTATATGATGAAGATGGTGTCCATGGACCTCTTAATGTGACTGTATCTTATCCTGGAGTCAAAGGAAAGGAGGTTCCTGCCAAAAAATCTAAAATTAATGATATGGTTGGTGCGTGGCATGAGGTTGATACTTGCTCATGATGAATACAATCCTGGTATCAGTTCCTAATCAGCATGCAAAGACAAATATTGGTGATGCTGTTACTACTCAAACTTTATCTCTGCATGTAAAAGATGATAATCAGGTGATTGTGTCTGATCAGCAGCAGGAAGTTCAGGGATAGGTAAATGGACATGGTTAATGTGAAATGCAGGGCCCCACAGAAGCACAAATTCTTGTAAAGTTGATGGTACATGACAGAGATGATAAACTCAGCACGTAACTTATAGGCCAATGAGTACTTGTGTGCAAACAAATCCCAGTGACTGGTGAGTTACTTGCCAATAACTTGCCACTGAGTTATTGTCCGATAACTTGTAATTAATTATTGGCAAGTAATGACCCAAAACTTGCACATAACTCGCCAAAAACCAGTGAGCTTGTGGCAAAAACTTGCTTGGTGCAGAAAAATAACAGGCTGCCGAAGAAAACTAAGTCTTACTATCGACCATTGGTTAATACTTAAAAGTGACAAAATTATGAAAAATGGCATGCCTTAATTTGGGCTTGGTTCTACCTGTTAACCCTGTGCTGTAGCATGACAAGGTACACACCAGAGGTGCTGCCCCTCGACGATGCTAGGGGCTCTGCCTCTAGACCCCCACAAGAGGTGCTGCCCATTGACTCTGGTTTTTAAAAGTTAAAAAAAAAAAGAAAAAAAGAAGTTTTGGGTCCATGTTTTCTGTGGATGAAATTTATCTAATATAAATTGGATATGTAATTTATAATCATGACACTATGATATTAATTTTACTTGTTTTTTGATGTATAAATGAAGGATAAACTACTTATGACTTGTGTAAAATGCTTTTAAGATTATTTTACTACATGTTTTTTAAATGTTTGGAAATTTTGCTGAGTCCAAGTCAAATTTTAGGCCTGCCAAGTCCAGGTTCTTGAACTATGGCACATGGTTGGTATCTAAGGATGGTACAAATAACATGTACTCAGTCTTAATAACAGTTCTTTTAAATTTTTAATGAATCATGGCTGGGAAATCATTATTTCAACTGTGATAATAAAATTTCTGAAAATTGCTTTCTGTAGTTCTGTCCATGCAACTGTCTTTCCTTTTGCTTGTTCATCGTTTATATTGTATCATGGTCTTGTGTTTTTGTTATTTTGTCTTCATGTTAATAATGCTTTGCATAAGAGATTAGCATCAATGTGAATTGTAATTTAATTGTGGCCTATGGATTCAGGTCATTGATAGTATGGGAAATCATTTCGGGTTTAGGATTTCCTATATTTAGCAGTTGGAGTTCTAACTATGTTCATTCTGATGAATTTTGGCTAGTACAAGAAAATGATTGCTTATGTGAAACAGGTTCTCTCACGGCCTCCTGCAAGTATTCTCAAACCTGTTGCAAGCATGTTTCCAAGTCTTAACAGTGCAAATGATCTTCTCAGCTTCAAGATCAAAGATCTTATCTGGGTAATCATATGTGCCCGTGATGTTTTTTTTTTATATCTTTGATGTGCATTGTATTATTTTACTTTTAGATGTTCAGTGAACATAAAGATGGTTGTAAACTTATGTGGTGCTCATTATTAAAAGAGCTTCTGTTTGTTTTCCTCCTTGAAAGGATGATCTTGTTTGTGAATGGCTTCTTAAGAAGTGCATTGTAAATGACTGCAGGTTTGCCCTCCAGCGGCAGATATTGTGGAGCTTTTTATATATCTAGGAGAACCATGCCATGTATGCCAGCTTCTTTTGACAATCTCCCATGGTGCAGATGACTCTTCATCCCCTGCTTCAGTTGATGTTCGAACAGGAAGCAGTCTTGATGGACTAAAGCTTGTTGTTGAGGTCTGTAGCTGTTTTAAGAATTAAAGAAACTATTATGTCATTTATTTGTGTTTAATTGCTCCAATAAAAAATATTCTGATTGCAAGTTTGGTTCTTGTATCAAGTGCATTTTGAAACACGTGTAGCTCTCCACCATTTTGATTTCCTTTGCTATCAAGTTTGTAGAAACAGGATCTTCAACTAATGCCACAAAATTTTGCATCTTATGTCCCCTCATAAAATACAAAGCGGTTTCATACAATTATGGTGATTGGGAAATCCTCTCCCCACAAAAACAAAGAAAGCAACCATCTCTGCTTCATTATCTACAGGACCAGTATCAAAATCTTTCCTAATTGCATCTAATCTAGATGTAACTTGTTTATCCCCGAATAATTGTTCAACACATAATATAACTCTTCTATTGGGCTAATATGCAGGGAGCAACTATACCACAGTGTACGAATGGGACAAAAATCACAATTCCATTACCTGGTGTAAGGAGTCCAGAGGATGTTGCTGTAACTGGTGCAGGTGTGCGAAAACATACTTTTCCGTGGCTGTATGATTTTGAAGAACAGGAGGGAGATCTGAACTTTTTGACACGCATTGTTGCTTTGACATTTTACCCTTCCTTTCCTGGAAAAGCTCCTATTACACTTGGTGAGGTAGATTCTCACATGAATGATATTGGACTGATTCTTTTCTTCTTCTTATAATACTTGAAACACGTTTGTCATTCCCGATATGTTACTTTCAAAAGACAGCATTTCTGTTTAGAAGTTCTTACAGATCACAAGGCATGCCTTTCAAGGATATATTAGTTTTTAGTTAGAGAAGATAGCTAGGCATTCTCATGCTATGGGTTGTTAAGTTATATGTACATGAATATTGATTGACTTTGTTAAAACATGGTCAAAGAAGTTGACATTATTGTTTTTATGACAACAGATCTTCTGCTTTTTGTAGAGTATACATGTTATGTTCAAATTATCTGTGACACTTAGATGAGAGCTAGAATAAGAAGGAAAAGAGGAGTTGGAGTTTTTTGCCATGTATCTGTTAGTGGTGGTCACCTATCATACTACTTGAAAATAAGTTCTCATTCATCAATAAATATATGAAATACAAAAATTCAGCCTGGTATTTATAACAAAATGGCCAAAGACTCTGAGTTTCAACTATGAAATGAAAAAAATATAGAAAATATAAAAAATATATGGCTGTCACTAATCAACCGTTGCAACTGGTAGGTCTATATTGAAATTGGAGCTTGAGTTTGAGTCACTGCCAATCTAAGGGGCTGCCTCAGGCAATGGAACCCCAACCAATCCCTTGTGTGTCTCCTCCTCATCGATTTGTATAGCACCTTTGGGATCAACAACCCAACGTAAGGCTGGAGTTTGACTATGCTTAGGGGTCTATTGATCTTGTAGCCGTAAAGCACTGTGTATAGCCAACAACTTCTTCGATTGTCTAGAGGTAAGGTTGTTCCTCTTGATTGATTGGATGAAGCTATATGTGGACCAAGTCCTCTTTACAACAAAGGAATTAGAAATTTGTGATAGAAGACAAATGTAATATCCCACCCTTGACAGGATATTTACTTTCTGAATTTTGCCTGTCTATTTTTATTTGTTTTATGGTTTTCTGATATATTTGCAATGTTTGATACAACAATATAATGCAGCAAAATAGAAGATATTGCAATAATAATTTTCAACTCAAAAACTGAACATTAAATAGGGAATACATAGCTGAAAATTCCAGATTTTTATAACAGCTTAGATACTCAGTATTTTCACAAAATATTGACAACCCACTTCATAAAATATCCCCTATTATCTAAAACAACAATACCCAAAAAATTTGGGGTTTACAAATCATGAACTCACAGGTAAGATTTGCTTGAAACCCTCTAAAATGGATGCCAAAATGAAGTATAAAGTTTGCATCAGTATAACAGCAGCAACAATGATAATAAACTCTAGCAACGATCACTATCACCAATCCCCACGCCTAGTGCAAAGCTGCATACAATTAAATTGCCAAAACCCTTGCCTGGCAACCACCATGTTTATTGAAGTTCTCTTGTAGTTCTCTTTGCTCTTAAAATAATTATCAATATATTTGCATTATTTTTATATTTCATTCAAACCCCTGTAAACTTTTGAAATTCTTCTCCAATTAAGCTCAGATGTGACCTCTGTGTGAAGCCACCAATTAACTGCAACCCTTGGGTGATCTTTCTCACCTGTACGAAGCACAATCAAAGAGAGACTATGTTCTCCAAGATTGAAATTACAGCAAAACCCTATGTTTCGCCTCCAAAGCCAAAGCACAAAGCCAAGTTGAGAGAAAATGATCAATTATAATGAAATGAATTCCAAAAATGCCATTTTATAATATTCGATTTGCATTTGACTTCATCTCATTTAATTTACTTTAATTTCATTTCCTTTTCCCTCCTTTTTGGTGCACAACTTTAATATATATAAAGTATACTTTATTATTCACTTATATCTCCCCTTTAAAATAACACTTTTAACACTTTTATAAAGTTACTTTTTAAAAGCATTTAAATCCCCCCTTTAAATAAAGTCCACTTAATTCATTAATGATATGCACTCAATAATTAATTATTATTAAAGTATAACTTTAATAATAATTATAATATTATAACTCCATCATTAGTCATCGTAAATCAATTTTGACTTCACCAGGAGGTAGCCCACTGCATTCATTGCTAACCAGAGTGCCTTACTATAAATAGTAAGGTTGGCCTCTATCAACACACTAACTTACTATAAATAGTAAGTATATAAAAACAGAGCCAAAACACCTTGAATATCATAACCTTTGAACAAGCTAAAGATCTGGAGATGAAAACACTGCCAACTACCAACTGAGGAGCTAGCTAACTCCAACACTGGGCCCTCTAAACACCATTATTAGCCTATGAGGACTCGATGATAGGCTAAACCACCAAACTATGATGCACGGTCAAAAAGGGGACATTACAGCAAACGACAAGTAACCTCAACTCTGGTGCATCCTTGCCATGCCACATCCACCATCCAATAGGGTTATTTTGAGCTAATGTAGCTCTATCCGACCTTGCCTTTGGTTTGCTGAAGGTTGGACCACGAAGATTGACAAATGCAAGCACTGTGTGCAAAGTAAAGAAAATTCCTCTTCAATATACATTTTCCTAAGGGCCTTCATGAAGCCTTCTTTCACCTCTTCATCATGAGATGGAGGCACTCTCCTGGGTCTTGGTGCATACCATTTGGGATTGAGAACATAGGCTGCCATATGAAGTGGGTTGTTCATAGTGTTCCATCGTCGCGTCACAATGGGCCTAAGATGCTCCTCGTAAAATCCCAAAGTAGGGTCCTTGCTATGAATTCCTTGCTTGATCTGCCCAATCATGCTATCAAAGGTCTCATAAATCTCTCCAAGGCTAGGAGAGTCAGTATCAACATATCTAATTACTCACACAATAGGCTCAATGAAGGAACACACATATTTACAAGTGCAAACAATTTAAAAAATTAAAATCTTATAAAAAAGAAAGTATTTCACATGTTAGAAACATTAGTAAATTATTGAATTAACATTTAAAAACTAAATAATAAAGTCATCAATTTTCTTACCTCATTATGGACCACTAGTCATCATCAAGGATTTTTTGTTTCACACTTCTTCCTTTTGGTGTGCATGCCACTTGCCATCTACCCCACTCTGCATTGACCACCATTAATTGTAAAGCCTCCTAGACCTCAAGCATCCTTTCTAACAAAACAAAGCAGCTAGCATAACTAGTTTCCATGGGCTTGAGGAATTCCTTCCTCAAAAATGTTCTGAACAAAACAAGTAACGTGTGATGGTTGCAAAGGAACATCTGCACATCTCTAGCCTCTGACACCATTGCCTTCACCCAATCCAATGACCTTCAAGGTATTGTTCAATGCATGAACACAACACATCCAAAAAATGTGCTTATAAGCACCCTCTACCATCAATCCAACTAACATACACACACAGGCTAAATTGGTCGCCACCTATACAACATTAGAGGCTCCAACTTCTTTCATGGCATCTCTCAAAATTTGAAATTAAAAGTTTGCATCTTTCCCTTTCCTCGAACAATCTAAGAAAATAAGAGCCAGATGTACATATGCCAATATTATTGATGAGTGGTCGATGTTTGATATCGGTTCACCCATCCATGATTATGGACCATCCATCCCTTATCCAAGTTTGTCTCATATCTTCCATCAACACACCTACTTTGAAATATTCTTTATCAATGAGGTGGTGCATAGCTTATGTTCTCTAGGTGGAACAAATGAAGGACCGACCACTATCACATCTTTTAACATTTGTTTAAAATATGGTGAACGTAACACATGAAATGGTATGGCATGAGCATAAAAAAACTTAGCAATAGAGGAATCAACCACATCTCGTAATTGTGTGTTAAAACATATTTGCATCAATAGTTTTCTTCTTTCCTCTAGTAGAAGTAGAACCCTCTCCCTTGTGAAATCCAACATCCATAGACCTTGTAGGCAATGATACACTAGGCTGTGAAATCTCCAATGGAGTTCCTTGCTTTCTTGCCTCCCCTTCCATATGCAATCTAGTTGCCTCAATCTTCTCAAATAAAGTTATTTTTTCACAACCTTTCAACCCTTTAACACCTATCCACAAAAGATGACAATAAACTCTTGTATAACTGCCACTATATTGTTTTTTGCACAAAAGGCGAAACCATTCTGTATTCCCCCCTGAATTTTTTCTTATCCTTATCAACACGTGTTGCAAATTGTAATAGAGGTTTCTTGGGATTAAATGCACCTTTTGCATAGGTTTTGAGGACTTTGGAGGACATTCAAATGGGTTTGAAGTTGCTAGCCCTGCTACACTCCCACTTTTTGGAGAACCCCTAGTGGCTGCCATACTTATATGAGTTCTACCTTTAGGTCTACTTCTTTCATGCATTTGAACCTCAACCTCTTCACTATCATTACTAGTATTCTCACTGCTGCTCATGATTTTTTTTGGTTAAGAAATGAAAAGAGAGCTGCAAGTTCAAATAAAAGAAAAAATAAATTCACAACTGTCAACGCCCTTCCTCTGTAGCAAAATTTTTGAAAAAATTATATAACACAGATAGCAACAACGTTAATCTAAACAACCTAACTGATTGCCTTTTCTTTTTCAAATTTCTAAAAATAAATAAGCTGGGTTAAAGAATGCACTTTTCAAATTTCTCAAATCCCAAATGAGCATGCAAACAGATGCAATCCAAAAATAGAAACACTCAATGCAATATAACATGCTTAAGACAATTGATGATTAGCGCCCTAGTAATGCAAGCAACATAGATATAAAATAAATATGACCAAATGCTAACATAAAGAACCCTCAGAAACAGTCCCAAAGGAATGAACCGGTACCACCAACCTGAATATCAAAGTCCCAAGGCCATGTGATAGTTGAAGTTTGGAAGGTGTTGATGTCCTAATGGAAGAATGCCTAGTAGCTCCTTGATCAAATAGAATTTCTTCATGCATGCTTTTACTTTAATTAATTTATGTATGTAGCTCCTTGACCAATTAGAATTTCTTCCTCAAAGGATTGCAAAATTTCTATAATTGAAAATAAATCATGTCTTTGCTTGCATAAATTTTTTTAACATCTTAACTCCCACCCATGCCATGTAGAAGCTTAGTTGGATGACTAATATCAATGATCCACAGGGATGTGTATCCAGGGTCCAAGGGTCATCCCAAGGATGGGATGCCTTTGTTTTCTAAGGCTGGACAGCCTTTTTGATTTGGTCCATAAATTCTTTACAAAAAGCAACTTAAAAAAACTGCTAAAAATCCCTAAACATTAAAAAGTGGGAGGATCATCACTGCGAATTCAGCACGATTTACTTTTTTGATATTTCGGGTTCTTTTGGTTTGTTTAAGTTGTTTCAGTAGCTGCTCCCTGCCATTCCCAATTTTTTGCTGTTCTGAAACTGCTTTCCCCTGTCCTCCCATCTTTGAAACTGGAGAAATATCGACTAATATAGATGGAGGGACATGTTGCTTGAAACATTATCCTCTTGTACACTCCATTTAGAGTTGCTTTTATGTAGTAATGGTGTTATGTCTCAATGCTATTTATTTTATTTATAATTGGAAATTTCACAATGAATTTACTGCCTCATAATCAATTGTATTATATTATAAGCTTTTTCTTTTGTCATTGTATTCAAATTTTGATCTTAATAAGTTTGTGTACTCGTTTCCTTAATTGCAGATTGAAGTTCTTGGAATTGCTCTTCCATGGAAAACAATATTTGCAAATATTGGTCTTGCAGTAGAATCCCTGGGGCATGAACAAACAGTTAGACATAAAAGACCTTCTCAGGCACCTTCATTTTTAAAAAGCAATTCACTTCCAGATGTTTCTTTTCATGATAGTAATGTGACGACTGTGGTGCAGCCAAGCTCCTCCCTAGGCCATGGGCTGGATCTTCTTACAGGAGATATTATTTTTCCCTTGACAAATTCCCCATCTAAGTCTCAATATAACGATGTGGCCTTAAAACCTGAGGACAGTAGAGATGATGTTTTTTCAGACAGTACTTTTCTTGATCAGTCTAGCCTGGGGGCCAATGGAGGAACATCTCATCCGTTACAAGATGAAAGCTCCCAAAGTGAGGGTACTGCTGAGATTTACCTGATGTTTCTTAAACAGCTTTGCAGTTCAAATATGGTATGTCATGTGAAATTGGTGATTCAACTTGAAAGAAATAAAAGAGAAGAAAAGTACATAATTTTACCTTTTTTCTTGTATTCTCTTTACTTTTCAGTTATTCTAAGTATTTATTTTGCATATCTTATTCCACTGATTCTGTTGAGATATTGCTAATTTGGCCTATGGCTGATAAAATATCTGTTTAGGAGCTCCTAAATTTGATTCCTAGAACAAAATATTTGGGTGGGGCATTCTAGAGTGGTTACCTGATCTATTTGTTTCTTTCATCAACAGAATTGTCTCTTATAAATTTGCAGTTTTGAGAATAACACTTAAAAAGGGGAATATAAAATGCTCATTTGTGGATAATTATGATATCTTTCTTGATTAGCTTTTTGTGAATGCAGACTAGAATATTCTCTTGTTCTCGTTTATTTAGGGAATGATACTCATCTGCATTCTATCTGTCTCATTATGAAGTCCACAATTCTGTGAGATGGTCCACAAAGCTAGCAAAAGTATCATCTCAAAATGAGTGTTCTAAGCTATGTACATACGATTCCACTTGTAATATTTTCTGTGACAATCTTATCCATTTCATATGTTACCTGCCCTATTTGGGAGATTTTGATCTTACAAAAGATTATTTTACAAGTAGATAAGGAAGCAATTTTCCTGCCAGCTCCCTTGGGGGTCTCTTAGGATTGTTTGAAACTTCCCTTTGATGCCAATCTGCCAGTACTCTTTCTCTACCCATCATTTAGTCTTGACTTTTTTTCGCAGTACTACATCTTCCAATCTTGTATGGGCTTGGATTTGGGAATAGGAGTTCACCCTTTTTTGGGACCCTAGGTATGTAGGATTTGTGATAAAATAAAAAGCAGACAAACCATAGACAAACAAATAAAATCAATCATAATCTTGTTCGTGTTTGTCTATTGCCAGACAACAGAAAACGAAACAACACACATGGTAGAACCATTCTTGAAATTATAAGGGGAAGCCTCATTAGATCTAACTAAATGTAAAATCTAAAAATAGAATTTACAAGTATGCGTAGCATATAGGATTTCAACGGGGTTTTGCATTAAATGCAATTATCTAATTGATAATATTTTTGTTCTAGATTCAAGCACTAGAGTGTCAATAGTCAAGACCTGCATTGAGATTTTCAGATTTAAAGGAGGGTAAACTAATTCAAGCATGAATGATAAACTCAACTTCCTACTGGCTAAAACAAAGTCCAGTTTTTGGCTGTAAACAGAGATTTGAAGGGATAACATGAATGAATGCTGATTACTAGCTAAATTAGAGACTAGTAAATCTACAACAACAAGAAAGAATTAAATGGATAAACATCACAAGATTTTGGTACATAAATTGCTAATTGATGTACAAAGTTATTAGTTAATGAATATCAAACATCAATACAAAGATTTACAAAGTTACTCAATTCAATTTAAGTAATAGAATTACAATACGTGGTCAATAGCTTTAACTTAAGTATAATGTCCCTAGCAGTAATGCTAGTGAAATTTCAGCAAATTTTAGAATTAACACAAACCCAAGTTCTTTCTGATCACCAAGATCTTGATATGGGCAAGGTGAGGGCATATGAAACTGGGATGTGGCCAATAAGCAATTGATTGCAAAACTTACAAGTGGTAACTCTGATTTACAACGAAAGATAAGTAAGCAGATATGATCAATACCACTGGCAAATAACAAGTAGATCCGATCAATGCCAAACTAGCAGATAACAAGTAGATCCAATCAATGCAAAACAAGTAGATTATATAGAACTGATCAATGCCAAACTGACAGATAACAATCAGATTATGGATCAATGCCAAATTGGTGGATAATGGCATGCAATTTAAAATGGAGTCTGATGGTAAACCATCCAAGAACTTCTTACAACGTCACGGGCAACCTCTAACTAGCGTAAACCATTAGTTTTACAAATATTTATTATGATATAGATATTGGATGATATAAATATCAATAATAACTAGCCGAAATTGATATCCAACCTCTAAAACCTGGCATAACTTGTTAAATACTGCCATGCAACTACTAAACACTGACATGCAACAACTGATCACTAACATGCAACTGGATCAACTTAAATTTGTATAGCCAACCCCAAATAGGATGAACGATATCAAACAACTCTGAAGTATATTGAAAATTGCTGATTTGAAACTGATTGTAGGTCTATATGACCCTTAAATGGCAAGGCACGTCACCTTAAACTCCCTTACGGCTGTCGTAGATTAGACTGTGATTGTTACAATTGATATAGACTGTGATATAGGTATGACCAGATTTAATATTGAAATGTGCTAATGACAAGTGCTGCAATCACCTAACCAACCTATCTATTTTTTTTCATGATATACAACCTGCAAGAGATTAAAAAAGCCAACCACAAATTCCCACAAAACAACGATTAGATTATTTGTAGAACACACAAATAATTGAAAACTTTACCTAAAACAAACTCTAAAATAAATTGCCACACAATATTTTTTTTGTATTTTTCTTAATATTTTACACCACACTAGCACACTAAAAACTCCACAATAATTAAAAATCTGAAAATACAATCCAATATCATCTCACATGTAATCCTTGGATGGAATTACCCAAATGGCTAGGAGGGTTTAAATCCCTGAAATAATTTTGCCAAAGGATTTTCATCCTTGGGTTGAAAAGGAAGAACTCATGTTCATTCTTTGGAAAATAGAAATTTTTAAAACAAGCAAGAAGTTTGCATCCAAATCTCCTTTTATAACTTTTTGAGGGAAAATAATATAATTTTATATTCTTTTATTTTATTTTTCCCTCGAAGCGATGAAATTATAAAATTGGTTTTTCAAATAATCACTTTTAGGACTGTTATGCCACGTGTCCGTCTGACCCAATGTACTTAGATATGTTCATTGATTAAGGAGGCGGATGGGCTCCACTTTAGCACGGAGGGAAAAATGGGCCCGTTTTCAACATGTCAGACGAATCGGTGTGTGACAGGTGGTGGGGTGTTCGAAATTTTAAAAAATAAAAATTCCCCCGATGCACAAGTGGCAGGGTGACGTGGTGAGCAATTTTTTTTTTTTTTGGTCCATGTGGACCTCCAAACTTTGAATGCCCTACTTTGGGCCCTTCTCCCCTAGAGAGGTATTAGGATGCGGGTCCCATGTTGCGTGAGCCGCTGTAAGTATTATTTTGTAGAGCGGGGCTTTATGAGAAGATTGTTGGAGTTAAAATGACACTGAGAGGGGGGGGGGGGAGGTGAATCAGTGTCTTAACAGATTTGACCAATTTTCAAAAATTCATAAACATAGCTCAGATTTGATCTCAATATTACTCTGATTAATGCATTCATGAGTTGAATGTAATCATTCATAAACAAAATTGAGAAAAGTAATAATCCCAACAGTGAACTGAAACAACACCAACATTGTAAAAGCAGTGAGCACACAGAAGAACAAAGAGACACAAGATTTTGCCGAGTGGAAAACCCTCCTGGGGTAGAAAAACCACTCCTAAACTGCCTTATTGGCTTAATCTTCAAAAACCACTGTTAACAATGCCTTATAGGCTAATTTCTGAGCACCAACTCAAGGAGCACCAACCCCTCATTTTGAAACACCAATTTCAAGGAGCACCAACCCCTCATTTAGAGATATCTATCTCAAGGAGCACCAACCCCTCAAATTATATTTTTGAACAATAATAATATCAGAGGATCTCTCTGTTTTCTAGTAAGCTCAAGAAATTCAACACTCTTATCTACCTAATACCCTAAGAATCCAACTCTTTGAATCCTTAAAATATTAAATAGAAAAGAATTACAACTCTGTTATGCATCATATTTTCCAGAATTTTGTATTATAGAGTTTCTCAATACATCTCTTGATACAGCCAAAATAACTATGTCTCAGAATTACTGGCCAGTGGCTTTTCAGTATTCACAACACTGCGTTTTATACATCTTTTCCAGTGTGTAGTCTTCAAAGAGATTCGAGGTCAAAGGAGAGTTGAAACCTCCTTTCTATTTTCAGGAAAAAGAATGCCAGAGAAGTAACTGTCTTCAGGAGTAACGGCTGTGCAACCAAACTGAAAAGATTCAGACTGAAGTTAACAAAGCTTTTTACAATAGAATTCTTCATCTTGTACCCAGCAAAATTATTAGTCAAAGTGAAATTAATTTGCCAATACAAGAGCCGTTTCACCCAGCTAAGAGCCGTCCTCAACAAATCTAAAATGTGTGAGATCATTTCACTGCTTAAAAAACACGACTGCCCACCATAGTAAATCATAACCTCTAATGCATGAATAACAATACTTTGACAAGGCATTATTTGCCACATTAGTAACTGAGATGCAGAGAGGAGTTCTAAAAATGGTGATTATAAACCAGTATGTGCAACATGAAATGCATAAATACCAGAGATTCGATGCCAACCAATGATGTCGGCCTGCAACTATATTTAGAAATTCCCATGTCGGCCACAGTGATTGAGTCTGTTAATTGTTCGCCGAGACATCTAGATAGTCCTGCCGAAGGCAATTAAATCGCCAGTCATTCCCCTTAGTTATCCCTTTCGCCATGACCCATCAAAGTCGGGGAGTAGTCATAACGAATATCCTATGTTACGCCAAGAACAATGCAACGTTCTTCTGGTCGTTGAGACAAAATAGTTCTCTCACCGAGATGTATCCTTCATCCGCCTTCGCTAAGACAATGCATAGTCGGGGTGACTTCTCGTAGAGCATCCTGTGCCTTACCGAAAACCCACGTGATCAAACTTGTCGCCGTGACATATCGCTCTCAGGGAGACCTCTCGGAGAGCACACTATGTCATACCGAAACAATTATGTCGTCAGTCGCTCCTTTGTCTTATTCGCCTTCGCCGTGACTTTCCACTGTCGGAGAGATATTATATCGATCTCAATATGTTTCACCGAGAGCCCTTAATGTTTTCCCAGTTGCCAAGAAGTTTCTCACCGAACTGCACTTTTCGTTTCACCCGCTTCGCTATAGCTTTAAGATATCGGGGAGACCCTATGTAGATCGCTTTATGTTTCCCCGAGATTACTTCATACACCCTAAGTCGCTGAGATAAGAGCAAACTCTCGCTGAGAAGCATCTCCCATTCGCTTTCGCCAAGACATTTCAAAATCGGGGAGAGGTCCCAAAGAGATCATTGAGTCACACCGAAAGCCCTTTATTCATTTGGTGTGTCGCTGTGACAAATCAATCTTCATGCCGACAAAGTCCTTCATTGTTTTCCATCGGCGAGACCGAAGGTCACTCGCCGAGACCTCATACCGATAACCTTATCTCTCATCGAGCTGTTCTTTTAGTTGCCGGTCGGTGTGACAAAAAGAAATCGCTATGACTTTGCATCGAAAGCAACATGTTAGGCCGAAGTGAATCCTTAATGTGTTTGTCGGTGAGACCCCAAGAATTCGCCAGGACATTATATTGACGCTGCAACTCTTGCCGATGTATCCTCATTCAAGCCGGTCGCCGAGACATAAAGCACTTCGGTGAAACATTATATCGACGATCAAACTCTTGCCGAAATGTGCATCATCCTCTGTAGCCGAAACCATGGAGAAGTCCTGCCGAAAGCAGTCTGTAAGTAAAATCCAATCATCATGACATCAAAAACGTCTTGCCGATAGGAAACATAGACGTTTATTAGAGAAATGGATTGGGGAGACCCTGGCATTCTCACGCCGATATGTTCTCTTTCTGTCACCGAAACAATGTACAAAAAGATAACCGGAGACTGCACGAAGCTCAAACTGATCAGTACCATAAGATATTAAAAATCTGAATGTAAGTTGTCCACTGAATGCCAAGACAAGTAAACCATATAGACAAAACTGTACCAAGATAAAGCATGAGAGACCAATCTGAAACTGTCAACAAGTAGAATCAACTGAAAGGGATTTTGTCATCAAGGACAAACCATATGATCACAACTGAGAACCAACAAAGATAGACGAGCAGTCACACCTTAGTGTGCAATGGGTACGCCGAGGAGTGTTGTGGACGGTAAACGAGGGATAATTGTGGTATATTAGTTGCATACATATGGGGCTATTAATAAGAAGAAGAAAGTATCATTCTTGTGAACACTACTTCAAAAGATTGAATATATGAAATATCTATATTTGAAGATGAAAAATTGTTGTACAATTGTATTGCTTTGGAAGTATCACTAGCATATCTATCCTATTACATAGTCTATATAGAAAACGTTGAGAGATATCAATTGTAGGAATCCAAAATGATGGTAATATTTATATTTGTGATTTTGTTATAATATTTTCTTTAGTTGTGTTAATGAGAACCTTAGAACACAAATGAATATCCATCAAAGAACAATTGAAAATACTTTTTAACCATTCTCGACCTTTGAGCATCTAAAATATGACATGGAAAATTGCTTACAAGTTTTAAACCCCTGTTTCTATCTGAAAAGCCGATTTATTCAGCTCATGGAGTTCTTTTACATTCTTTGCTATTGGAATTAATAGTTTTAAGTTTTTAGTCATACTTACCAGTCTGTTCATTTGCATTAATATAACTTAACTCTATCTCTTAGGCAATAAGAAACATTAAGAGACTGCTATATTCAGATAATCATGCCGCTGCTTCAAAATTTGAAACCTCAAATGGACAAGACAATGAAACCTCAAGCCTTGAATGGAGTGAAGAAAAACATAAGCAACTAACTCAAAAATAATTTTGCACTACTGACGGAATATCTTGTAGAGGCCAAGATAAACAGCTAACTCAACAGCGTCTTATACCTTAGGAAGGTTACATGTATTTTAAACATCAACATAATATGATATAGAATTGGAGACCCATTGGCATTTACCTCATAGATAAAGACTACGAGTGAGGCTGAATAGAAGACTTTCGCAAGCTTGGAAGAAGCCCATTAATGATTGCCTTTTTTGTTTCCTCACTAAAACTACTATGCTACAATTGTTCCACACTCTCCTTTACTGCTCCCTTCTTAAATATCTGCTCTCCTGTTCTTCTTGAACAACACCTATTCAAAATAGTAACACAATCTTTGATTTGCCAACCCCCATGTATCTTCTAATAGAGGTATATATGTAATCCACGTGTAAGTACATTGCATCAACTAACCTTAACAATTTATGTGCTCAAAACACCTATTTATGAGCTCACAAAAGGTAGCTTTTAGGGATCTAAGAATATTAATTAAATATTGCCAAAAAGTACCACTTTAAAGCAAACCTATCCCAAAATGCAGAAGAAATGGAAGCAAAACTACTTTAAAATAAACTAATTCTAAGATAATTAATTAAAAATAAAGACCTAAAATATGCTCTTTTCCATCGCTTGGGAATAGTCATTGCTGAAGTTGACAACTATCCATTGTAGCTAGTGCTCAAAATAACAATCTGCATATGAGAGACCGTTTAGGAATCTGAAATAATTTTAGATTTGAAATTCATTGGATATAACCCTATCCACAATTTGATGAATACCCTGCCAATTGCTCGAAGGTTTCCAATTGCACTTGCACTTCACACATTACCTCAATAGGGACTTGTGTGCAAGGATTAGCATCTCGGCATGGTATACATGCAAGGTGGTATTTCAATCTATTAATGCCACCCCCAAGAAAAGTTGTTTTGCAATGAAAACATATTACTTCTCCTTTTTTTTGCCCAGGGGTAATAATGGCATGTTTCCAACAAGGCTCCTTTCTATTTTGAGACATTGTGAATTTGATGGAGACAATTTATAGATATAAACAATGCTGCAATAACACATAAATTAAAAAAAAATTAGCATTCAAAGTTTATACTTTATAATTAAACTAAAAAACCTAGGGTTTGCAAGTTTGCAACTATAAAACTATTTTTTTTTTCAAGAATGCCTAGGGTTTGTTCAACAAAAAACTTTAACACACACACCTAGGGTTTGTAACTTGTTCTTTGTTTCACTAACAAAATAGACAAAAAAAAGAAGAAAAAAAGAAAAGAAATGAAGTTTTGGTTAAAAAAAAACAAAAAAAACCTTCAAAACTCAAACATACCTCTTCAATCTTCTTTGAAATCAATGGAAATCTCTTTCCAATCCCTTGTAGAATCCTCTAGATGCAGCAAAATCACCTACAAACCTGCTCAAATGCGATTCAACAAGTGTCTTGTGCTCAATCTCCTCGTTGATTTTCCTTCAATGCAAATTTTTTTTGGCTCTCTTCTCTCTTTTCTCTCTCTTCTTTGGCTCAAAAATGAAATGAAATGCTTTTTGGAGGAATAGAGGCAAGTTATAAATCAAAAAGAACAAAAAAAAAAAAAAAGCTTTAAAAAGTTTTATTTTGGCACTTTAAGTTCCACCCAGCCACCAGCTGAGTCTAAGGCATAGGACTCGTTGGTTCTGGTGAGGCTTGGCGAGTCCAGCGAGTACTCGGCTGCCGAGTCTCTGGACCTCGTATAGGGTCACCCGCCTCGCAACTCGCCGAGTCTAGGCAAGTTTCTGCGAGTCTTGTAACACTGCTAACCAGACATGATCTTTCAACACAAAACTACTGCCTAGGGTTTGAGAAGATCAAAAACTAGAAGTTGAAACCTTAGCAACTCAAAACTTCAGCACAAGGATCTGACTAAGTCTTGCAACAAGGCTGTGAAAGGTGTCACAAAAGTCTGTGATGAAGGATGTTGGAAAAATTGCTGATTTTTCTTTGAAAAGTTCACCTCAAATCTTTACCTCCTTGGCTGCAAAAAATATGCATAAAATCTGATGAGCATTAATAGAAATAGAGGTGTTTGTCAAGTTGACTAGGCTGCTGTTATAATCAGATCTGCCTTTACATGCTTTTTACTTGCTAGAACAGGTTGAACAGCTCCAGCAAACTGCTCTAGATGCTGACATGCTTTATTTACCTATTGTTATCCTTGCTTTAAGGCTGACTGATTTAGTATGGTAGAGTTCACTTAAGGTCATGCCATCTTTCATGAACTATGGTGGAGGTTAGGAGTGGTTAAGGCACTAATAACGTGCACCCAATCTCAGCTTGAGTTCATACATTAAACAAGGGCTGCTTTTATGTCCCTTTTGCCTCTTAAACTGACCTTTGGTGCTGTTTTGATGGGTTTTAAACATGTTTTAGCCTTGTGTTGTACCCAAACCAAATTTTTTTGCTTCATCAAGGCATTTTGCATTTAAAAGTCTAAACCTTGTTAAAATGAGGTAAAACGCAGTTTTGGGCAATATCAAGCATGGAGTTTTTGTCAATAGTTTGTCAGTCAAAGTCAGTTTTATTGACAGAACCTGAAGCAGAGACTCAGAATGGAGCTTTTCACGATAGAGGAGCATCTCACGACGGCATTTCACATTCCACACGGTCATTTCAATGATCAGAACAGAGTTTTCAGTGATCAATTTATGAAGATTTCTCAGAGAAAAGCCCAAAAGTGCAAGTATAGCCTAGGGGCGCCCAGTTTTTTGAAGGTCAAGATCTTGTCTGAAATGTTCAAGCATCCAGTCAATCTCTTCAGAATTAGTCTGGTTATCCGTCGAGCTATCCAGCAAAGCATTCTGAGACCCACAGCTCCGGCAAATCACGACAGAAGTTAAAATCCCTAAATTTTAGGATGTGAGAATTTTGTTCTTTTCAGGCAAAAGCGCGCCTCTAGCCTGAGGGCGCCCATCTTGAAGTAGGGGTAAATCTTGACAGTTTCAATGCCGGATGCAGTCAATTTGTTCACGACTAGTCTGCTTATCCGACGAGATATCAAGCGAAGTCATCCGACTCTCAGAGTTCAGGCGGCAGTCGTCCAAAGATCAGCTTAAAATGGAGTTTTTCACATTTCTGAGCTTCTCCGTTTATGCCCAGTGCAAGTACAGGCCAGGGGCGCTGGCTTAAAGGACCCTCCAAATGGCAATATTTGCGGACAGAGTCTTCACGACATCAGTAGTATTCTAGCCTAGCTACGCAACGCACCATTCAGCTTGTCGATCCGACGTTCCTGGTGGTCGTGGCGGAGATTCTACCAAGCACGTAGTTTTTACGGGTGAACCAACAAATGGTTTCAATGCGTTTTTATAGTCTTAAGGCGCCTAGCCTTTAGGCTGGTCAGATGAGCCCGTTCAAGTTCGAAGTCTTCACGACTATTGAGCGTAATCAAGTTATCTTTCCAACGAGCATAGCCGACAGCCTTCAGCATTTGGCAGTCGCTCGTGCGTGCGAGGTCTTTGGTGTCATATTACAAAGTGAAGAGGTCCGAAAACGTCCAGAAAATGGCCAAGTCTGGGAGCGGTAAACGTATTTAAAATACGCACTGGAGTTTTTGAGGTCTTAGAAGCAGTTTTCTTGCCTCGATGCCTCTAGTGACTTCTCTTGTAGGCCCTCCTGGCTGTCCGTTAAAACAGATAATGCCTGAATCAGATCATCCAAGCTCCTGATATCAGTCGTCAAAAGTAGGGTATTTTGATGACGTTTGATTTTCGTCGAGATGACAAAAGTGCAACCTTGAGCCAGGGGCGCTTTTCTTTTTTAGGCTCTTAACACAGCTTTTAGCTGTCGTGGATACAGCCGTTG